>VUQH01022911.1:0-13744 GCA_015106775.1 Etroplus canarensis | reverse complement strand
AAATTAACTGCCAAAGATTTGAGAAGAATCAAACGTGAAGCTACCAGGAGCCTATTATTCTCCAGTGCTGTCATATTTCGGAGCTGCAACCTACCTGGAGTGTCCAGAAGTACAAGGTGTTCAGAGCTCAGAGAGATGGCCAAGGTAAGAAGGGCTGAACAGGACACATAAGTTGAGATGCCAAGACTGGGCCAAAAAATATCTGAAGACAGATTTTTCAAAGGTTTTATGGATTGATAAGATGAGTGACTTTCGATGGACCAGATGGATGGGCCCGTGGCTCAATCAGCAATGGGGATAGAGCCCCACTCTGACTCAGACGCCAGCAGGGTGGAAGTGGGGTACTGATATGGGCTGGAATTATTAAAGATGAGCTTGTTGAACCTTTTTGGTTTGAAGATGGACTCAAACTCCCAAACCTACTGCCAGTTTTTAGAAGACACACTCTTCACGCAGTGGTGCAGGAAACAGTCTGCATCTTTCAGGAAGACCATGATTTCTATGCAGGACAATGCTCCATTTTGTGCATCAAAGTACTCCACTGTGTAGCTAGCCAGTAAAGGCCTTAACAATGAAAGAATGACATGGCCCCCTTCCTCACCTGACCAAAACCCTATTGAAAACTTGTGGGCCCCTCCTAAACTTGAGATGTAGAGAGAAGTAAAACAGTACACCTCTCTGGACAGTTGATGGTCAAGACATCAAGAAACTGAGACTCCATGGATGGAAGACTTGAGTGTTACTGAAAAGTGTGGCTATATTGGTCATTGATTCATTTTTTTTTAAATGTCAGAAATGTTTATTTGTAATGTTTGAGTTGTTTATTATTCTCACTTTAACAGATAAAAATAAAGAAGTGAGATGGAAATATGTTTTTGTTTTCCTTTGAGTTGTGTAATAATTCTGAAATAATAGTTGCCTAATTGTGCACATACAGATGTTCTCATACAAAAGCCAAACCTCACTTCCACTTCCTTCAGTTTTGAGGTTTATTAACATTTTGGATTGACAAAGAGCACTGTTAAGTCATAAAACAAATCCTCAAATGTAACTTTCCTAATTGTGCACACAGTGTAAAAGAAATATTTATAAATTTCATCAAAATCCATCCATTACTTATCAAATATTTGACTTAAAACCAAAAATATCACCCTCATGGTGGTGCTAGAGGGTTATTTAGCTAAGAAGATCCATCTTTTTCTGGGGACCTTGAATATCTATACAAACCTAATCAACAATCCATCCAACAGCTGTTGCAGATTTATTTAATTTTGAACCAAAGAAGAGAACTAACTTGCCAATGATTTGAGCCCTAGAGCATGACTAAATATGCCACATTGTGTCAAATGTGTCATCTGAAAGAAAATGTTTACCAAAGAGCTTTTCATTCTGTCTGAATATGATGGTGGAGAAGAGGAACTGCACCGACAGGACAAACAAAGACCACCTTTTGCCATCGTGGCTGTTATAGATAAGAGGATGGGATCCACTTGGGCTTTGTTTTCCATCTATCAAGGGGTCATTAGTGCCTGCTGTCAACACGAGCTTGCCCCTGGATGAAGAGTTGATCCTGGGCAGCAGAGCCTGGCCTCAACCCAGCTTCTTTCTCTGTTTATCTTAGACACTCATTAAAAGCATGTCATGTCTTTAATGTCTAAATTGGAGAAATGCAAGTTAATAGATTAATGAATGTCACACTGCAGCTGGAAAGACATATTTAGCAGCTGTCTTCCACTGATTGCACAAGTCTGTATGAGAGGTGCTTTCATTTATCATGCTTCATGCCCAGGAATCAATATCACAGCTTCCTCAATATCCTAGTAAGTTTACATTTTTAAGTTTTCATCTTATTTGCTCCTTCTTCACCATGAGAGGAACGTGAGTGAAATCCAGGAGTAACAGAGTATAAAAAGCTTACTGTGTTTGTTTCTATAGTTACACCATTTGGTGTGTGTGTCCCGTTTTTATTCTTGGCTGGTCAAGTGAGGAGGGTAAGATTTATTTAAAGGATGCAATGAAAAGTGTGATACAGAATGCCTGGATGCGTATGGCATCTCTGCTATTTGACCCACACTTAGCGGAAGGTTGCTGAGTGGTTCACAGTGTTGTCCTAAAAGCATTACCATGCCCAATAAAAAGTGGCACTTTTACTGAATAATCATCTCAGTTGTTTATTTTTACAATATTTTAGAATAAAATGTAAGTATGTGTCCTACCTACTACAGCATTTTCAACCTTTAAAGCTTCTTTACAAGGAAGATTCATTGTCAGTGCTCAATTAGATTAATTTACTGGTGTGCTAAATTATTTTAATAGACGATCTAGTATGTAGAAATATCACAGACACTGGTGATACTAAAATGAAAATCAGACATTTCAAGCATTGCATTTGAGAGAATAGTGTGAAAATGTTTGAGCAATGCACACGGATCACTTCACCAAGTGTCAGGCTCAACTTAAAAGATGATCCATAAAAGGCTACTAAGTATTTTTATCTTAACATGACCTTGTGCAGCATACTGAATACGCATTCTCACATTCTCACTGCATCCAGGGTGACTGCTTGATGTGTCCTTGCTTTGCTTTGTCACTGCAGAAAGGGCCTGTCAGTTTTACTTCATATACCCCGTCAAGAGAGAACTTATTCTGTTAAAACTACAATTTGTGCATTAGCCTTGCCATTTGGCTGAGTGAAATATGCAGATACTGTAATCATAACCTCAAAACACACAGCAACCCACTGCAGTGATTATTACAAACTCTTACTGTGTAAAAGAAACATTGTAAGAAATGGTGGCAATATTTGTATGAAGTGAAGCCAGAGACATCCATTAATATATCTACACTGTACATTATATATTTATTTACAGTCTTAGGAACAAAAACATAAATCAGTTACCAAAGAAGACAAAGGTGGCTGTATTAGGTTTTCTCTGTGTGTGAGCTACCAAACAGTTTCTGACACCTGTCCTGCCAGGTTCCCATGTTTGGGGCTAATGGCCACGCAGGAGCCGGGGTGTTTAAATCTTACAGGCACTCCAACTCATAGTAAGAACAGAGACATCTTCACACATTATTTCACACTGGCCTTGGACTGAGGGTGGTGATATTAAACTTGGTTGTCATTTCTTGATAGTCTGGTTAAGTAAACCAAATCCCTGTTGGTATATTACATTGCAGCCTCCTATTCCATCATTCATGGTACTGTAATAAGGGACTGCTTCTTTCACATCCTAAAAACGAAACCATGTGTGAACTCAAACATCAACAAGTATTGCTGACCTTGAAGTAACTAAATCTACATAATCTACATAAATATCAATTAATTATATAAAGAATACATTTCTTATTCTGCAAGGAGTTTTTATCAGAGAATTGCTGTTTATTTCTTAACCTATTCAACTGGAATGCATAATTTTAACCCTTTAGAAGGAACTCTAGAACTACATCATTTATATTTCAATAAACCCTTATGTGCACACTTATTTCTAAAAGTAAGCGTTGGAGGAAAAACATTTTTAGACAAACTTAAGCATATGAAAACTATTATCTAATCTGTCTATAATGCATGAATAGAAGTTTACAAATTTCTTCAAATTTTATATGTTTTTGATATAATAGATTCTGTGAAATCAAATAAAGTTCGTTTTTGCACCGGTTATAATCCTCCAACCCCCAAACCAACGCCTTTTTTAGTGAAAGACAAGGAGAAGGCAAAGTGTTGTTTGGGGCGGCACTTTCAATCTTGTCCAATGGTCTTCCTTAAATTAGCCATGGGGGCTGGAGGCTCCCTCCCTGTTCTCACAGAAGGAGGAGCCTGTGCAAGTCACAGTCTACTGTTTCATTATTACCTGCACAGTCCTGCAGCATTCACCACACTTGCGTCTGTGTGGCCACACAGGAAACAGAGAAATACACAGAGGACAGATTCCAACTGGCCCAAACCATCAGAAAGAAGTTTCTTTTTGGATGCTTTTTCCTCACTCATGAGAGGAATCAGCCAGCTACTGCTTGTATTGTTTTTAAATAAATTGCAAAGCAACTAGCAGTAGACATGGCAAGTTCTGAACTTTGTAAAAAGAATGCATTTTTGAGATGTCTGTTTTTGACTTTTTCCCTCATCTTCTGTTTTGCCTCAGTGTGCGCAGAGCCTTTTGATTCAGCTCACCTCTATCGCCACAGGTCTGGACCTAATGAAGATGATATTATTGTTGCTAACAATGGGATCAGGGTGCCTTTTGGGCGGTCTGTGTTTCTGGACCCTGTGAATGACCTGGTAACAGAAGTGCAGCCTGGTGACCGCTGCCACATCACAGTCCTGGACAATGATCCACTGGCCCAGAAGCCTGGGATGCTCACTCCTAAAAAGTTTCCCTGTTCATTTGGACCTGAAGAAGTGAAATACACTCATTTTGGATCAAGGAGCCCCAGTAAGGATCGTGTGAAGCTGCAGCTTCGCTATGACTCTCACACAGACACAGTTATTGTCCCCTTCATGTTGGAAGTAGAGGTGGTTTTCCAGCAGCTTGAAATCCTCACCAGGAATATGCCTCTTAATGTTGAAAAACTCAATGGTGAGAGCAACCCCATTGACAAAAAGGGTCTGGAGTTTTCCTTTGAGGATGGTGTCACACAGTGTAAGATCACCACTCTGGTCGGCGCTGGAGGTCTTCCCAGGTATGGCACTCTTTTGAATAACCCGTCCAACGGCCAAATGGTTGATTGTGATGAGTTTGTGAAACAGGGTATTCGCTACAAGCATACTGCTAAAACCAAATCACCAAACAGAGACTATATTCCAATGATCGTAGAGCTGCAGGATAATGAAGGCAACACTATAATGCAAGAGCATTTCCAGATGATGGTTAGAATCAGAGAAGGAGCAGAAAATACTGCTCCTAAACCTAGCTTTGTAGCTATGATGATGATGGAGGTTGATCAGTTTGTGATGACAGCTATCACAAGTGACATGCTGGCAGCTGAAGACGTTGAATCTGACCCAGATGATTTAATCTTCAACATTACTTCTCCACTGAGCCCTCAGCAGGGTTACATCATCAGCACAGATGATCAGAACTTGCCCATCACCTCCTTCCATCAGAGGGACATCAAAGATCTTAAAATAGCTTATAAGCCACCGTCAGAGGACTCGGAACAAGAGAGGATTTTCCAGCTAGAGTTTGAAATCGTAGATGCTGATGGTTCAGTGTCTGATCCATTTGCGTTTATGATTGTGGTAAAGCCTATGAACACCTTGGCTCCAGTTGCAACCAAAAATACAGGGCAGCTATTATTTGAAGGGCAGTCCCGAGCTCTCTCCAGCTCCCAGAATTTAGAGATTAGTGATGAGGATAACCTGGAAGATGTAAGAATAACAGTTGTCGATGGTTTAAAGCACGGAGACCTAAGTGTGCTTGGCACACGCAGGAAATTCTTTACACCTGCCGATCTAGATGCTGGCATTGTTGTGTACCAGCATGATGGCAGTGACACCTACAGTGACAACATTATTTTTAAAATGACTGACGGCAGTAATGAAGTGGAATTTTTGTTTCCCATCACCATTGCTCCTACTGATGATGAGCCCCCTATTATTAATGCTAACACTGGCCTGGTGCTGTTCAAGAATGAAATTATGCAGATCTCTCCCTTCATCCTAAGTGCCACAGACATTGATTCAGAAGACTCCACTATTAAGTTCATCATGGAAGCACCATACTCTGCTGTAGGGGAACTCCTGCTTAGGCAAGCGGAACTACCATCTGACCCATCTCTCTGGAAGTTCAGCGAGACAGATGAAATGTTTGAGCAGGTGGTGACTGAATGGTTTCAACAGGATATTCTTGATGGAAAGCTGTTCTATCGTCACATTGGACCCCACAGCACCACAACTGTGATTGATCACTTTGTATTTCGTGTCCAGGATGATAATGACCCTCCCAATCAATCAGGCGAGCACATGTTCACAATTAAAATCCATCCCATTGATGACCTTGCCCCAGAGCTTTTCCCAGGTACCACCCTTCATATGACAGTCCAAGAATATGAGCTCACATACTTTAGAAAGAAATTCTTGTGTTACACTGATCTAGATTCAGACGACAGAGACCTGAAGTACACCGTCACTAAGCCCCCAACTGACACAGATGAGAACAATCCATCTCCCTTGGGTGAAATTGTACTGACTGACAGTCCTGACACTGTAATTACAGAGTTTACACAAGCCCAGGTTAATCACCACAAAGTAGCTTATAAGCCTCCAGATCAGGAACTGGGCATCACTCCAAAAGTAGCTCAGTTCACGTTCATTGTGGAAGACACAGCTGGGAACACAGCAGATGGACTATTCACCATTTTCCTACAGCCAGTTGACAACAAACCCCCACTTATCACCAACACAGGGTTCACTGTTTTGGAAAGAAATACATATCCTATTACTAGGAAGGAGCTGCATGCCACTGACACAGATACAGATGAGGTCAATATCATCTTCAGGGTGACCCAGATTCCCAAGTATGGGCAACTGCAGTATTTAGGGATTGACATGTCGAATGGTGATACATTTGTGCTTGAAGATATCGCAAATGGTCACCTAACTTACATCCACGGAGGACAGGAATCTCACAGTGATCTCATCAAACTTTCTGTAAGTGATGGTTTCCACGAGGTTCCCATTACCATAAGGATCACCATTGAGCCAGTTGATGACGAAACCCCCACGATTATGCTCCCAGACGACCTGCTTGGAGCCTCCATAGATGTGTTGGAGAATGGAGCCACAGAGATTACAAGTACTATCATTCAGGGCCGTGATGAAGACACAGATGACCTCATGCTCACTTTTATTGTTGAAGAACCTCCAAAACTGGGTGAAATCCTGGTTAATGGTGCTCCTACTGAGAGATTCACTCAGGAGGACATAATTAATGGGGTGGTTATGTATGCTCATACATCTGGTGAAATTGGTCCAATCAAAAAACATGACTCCTTCAATCTTACTTTATCTGATATGTCAGAGCAGTGGGTCATTGGTGGCAACAAGATCCAAGGTGTGACAGTTCATGTCACCATCCTTCCTGTTGACAGCATTCCACCTATTGTCAGTGTTGGAGAGCAGTTTGTTGTAGTGGAAGGGGAGAAGAACGTCATTACTCTGGATCACATTCAAGCTGAGGATATTGACACTAACAATGATGATATCTTGTGCACCATCATTGTCCAACCAACATCTGGTTATGTGGAAAACATCTCTCCAGCTGCCGGTTCAGAGAAATCAAGAGCTGGGACAGCCATCACTGCCTTCACCATTAAAGATGTTGCCCTTGGCCATATCTACTATGTCCAAAGCATCCACAAAGGGGTTGAACCTGTGGAAGATCGTTTCACATTCCGGTGCTCAGATGGTATTAACTTCTCTGAACGTCACTTCTTCCCCATAGTCATCATTCCAGCTAATGATGAGAAGCCTGAGATTTTCATTCGTGAGTTTGTAGTAATGGAGGGCATGAATCTCGTAATCGACACACCAATTCTGAATGCAGCTGATGCTGACATCCCAGGGAATGAGCTGCACTTTGAGATCATCAAAACTCCAAAGCATGGCACAATAGTTCAGCGGCTCAGCACCGGTAGCATCCCTGTTAAGAAATTTAACTTGGAACAGATCAAAGAAGCATCTGATATTGTCTATGAACATGACGACTCTGAGACCACAGAAGACAGCTTTGAAGTCCGACTATCTGATGGAAAACACAAGGTGGAAAAAATTATTCCTGTTGTAGTTATTCCTGTTGATGATGAGACGCCAAGAATGGCTATTAACGATGGCCTTGATGTTGAGATTGGAGAGACAAAAGTGATTAGTAACAGGGTTTTAAAGGCAACCGATCTTGACTCTGAAGACAAAGAATTAACTTATGTCATACGATATGGCCCTGGCCAAGGCTACCTTCAGCATATCAGCAAATTTGGGGACGTTTTAGGTAATATCACCTTGGGAATGAATTTCACACAGGATGAAATCGACAAACAACTCATTCAGTATGTGCACACAGGTCAGGAAGGAATCCGTGACCTACTGAAATTTGATGTCACAGATGGTATAAATCCACTTATTGACCGTTACTTTTACATCAACATTGGAAGCATTGATATGGTTTTTCCAGATGTTATTAACAAAGGTGTGACACTCAAAGAAGGAGGGAAAGTGACTCTCACCACTGACCTCCTCAGCACCACTGACATCAACAGTCCTGATGAATACCTCAGTTTTAGCATCACAAGAGCGCCTAGTCGAGGGCACTTAGAAAGTACTGACCTCCCAGGTGTTCCCATTTCCACCTTCACCCAACTGCAGCTGGCTGGCAACAAGATCTACTACATCCACACCTCTGATGATGAAATAAAAATGGATAGCTTTGAGTTTGAGGTGACAGATGGTTACAATCCCGTCTTCCGGACCTTCAGAGTGTCTATCACGGATGTAGATAATAAAAAACCTGTCTTAACTATAAACAAGCTAGTTGTAGAGGAGGGAGAAAGCAAACTCATCACACCTTTTGAACTGACAGTTGAGGACCGCGACACTCCAGACAATCTGCTGCGCTTTATAGTCACCCAAGTGCCAGTGCACGGATTGCTGCTTTTCAACAACACCCAACCAATTACAGCCTTTACCAAGCAGGACCTGAACGAGAACCTTATCAGCTATAAACATGATGGCACCGAGAGCAGTGAGGACAGCTTCTCTTTCACTGTCACGGATGGCACTCATACTGATTTTTTTGTTTTTCCTGATACTGTCTATGAGACACGTAAACCCCAAATGATGACCATTCATATCAATACAGTGGATAATGGTATACCCCAGATTGTGGTAAATAAGGCTGCTGCTTCACTGAAAGTCCTCCAAACAGGACACCTGGGCTTTGTGATCACCAGCAAGGTCCTTCGATCAGAGGACCGAGACAGTCCCCAAAGAGTCCTGAAGTACACTGTGTCTGAGGCGCCATTGCATGGCTTCATCATGAATACTGCTCTGGGCAATGACAGTATCAAGACATTCACACAAGGTAAGCTGATGTCACCCCATTAAATACTATAACATATTTTCCAAATGTAAGGTTAACCAGTCATTATTTTTAAAATTAGATCAAATGGCTTTGTGTAACATAAGAGTGCCCTGAATTGCTTTGATTTAATGACCTGCAGCTGCTGTTGCAATTTTAAGCAATGAACAGTAGAAAGTATAAACACTTAGTAGATGAAGGTAGTGGAGCATAAAGTGAATAAAATTCAATTCAATTCAATTTTATAAATGCCATCCAGAGTAAGTATCTGGTTAAATACCATGTTTCTAAGGTTTTCAGGGCCAAGTACAATAACCTAAATTCTGTATAAACTTAGAAAACGTGCCTGTAGTTTAACTGATTTGTGTAATCTGGCTTCTAACACCATGTTCCCACTGCAGACAAAAATGACCCGAATCTGATTTTCTTTCCCATATGTGACCCAGATCTAAAACGGATACATGTCCGATATTATTTAAAGCATCCTCAGTCTGAATGGTCATGTCACATTTCCTCGGAGTTTTAAGTCATTGAAGTGAGACAAATGTCATATTTTTCTGCACCGGAGGAGGCGAGACACAATAAGATCAAATGTAAACAATGCACAAAACAAGCATGACAGACAGTGTTGATGGAGCTAGTCACTGGAAAGAAATCGAAGTTTTACTCACATGCTGACATGTGTAGCATCCATCCAGCAGCTTTCTTCTGTGCATGCACGTCACTTCAGGGCCGGAGACTGTTGACCCTGGAGTCTTATGGCGGTCGAATTTAAATGTGAACGACCATGCAAAAAAATCAGACCCTGGCAAAAAATCCAAATTGCCTGCAGTGGGAACATAGTGTTAGATAAATATAGCTGGGTATCATCTGCATAGCACTGAAAATGTATGCAGGATTTTATAGTAATATTGCCCAAGCAAAGTATCTATAATGTAAAAAGTATGGATCCTAGCACAGAACCCTGTGGAACTCCATGACTAAATTTGTGTGTGAGGAAGACTACCCATTTACATGCACAATTTGAAATCGATCAGATAAATAAGTTTTATTTTCTCTGTAGAAAGATGTTGTGGTTAACTGTATCAAATGCTGCCAGTACTGAAAGCCATGTATTATTTTTGTCAGGGAGTACTTGCTGAAAGTGTAAACACAAGTAGCTCTTTATAAATAGTCAAGCATGATAAATGAATGCAAAGGATAGCTAGTTAGTTTCATAATTATACCAGCATTCTTCTTCCTCTTCTTTAGGCTGCACCCATTAGGGGTGGCCACAGCAGCTTATGTATTATGAATCCGCATTTGGATTAGACATTATGCCAACAGTAATGATACTACAATGTTTCCTACAATCACAGTAAAATAATTTCTAAATTTTAATTTATTTCTGTAATATAATTCTGTAACATTTTTCCCTAAAACAAACCTGGATGAAAAAACATTTCTCCTGTTGTTGATTTAATTTAAGCTGCAGGCTGAGGACTGTAACTACAACCTTGTTAAAATGGTTTAGACCTCACACTCATATCATTTCAGTTTACAGTCCTTTCTCTATATTTGTCATACTAACAGCTGATATCAATGACATGAAGATCTGTTATGTCCTGTTGGATGGGAGCAACTCCACAAGTGACATCTTCTACTTCACAGTTGAAGACAGCGGTAAGAAGCCTCTAATATTTAAATCTCATGTGCAGTGACTTCAAACTAGGGCCCATTACTGAAAAATCATTTGCATGAAGGTTGTCCTCAGACTTTACCTGCCTTTAATGGCTCCTTAAATTTGAAACTTCTTGCTCTCTGACAGTCACCCAAGTGTTTGCATCACAAAGACTTAGGGCAGTTGGCCATGACTGACACTCAGTGCGAGGCGCCACCTCTGTTCGCCTCGCTGGAAAGGGCAGCAGGTTTAAAAGAGAGGGGTCAAAGGGGACTTAAGCCAAACACTGACTGTGGGTTAGTAAAAGTAAAAGACTACCACATTCTCTGAACTGTATTGTTAATCAACAATAGGGTCCTTTCCTTTGAGGCGCTTCTCAGGCCTTTCAAATGTCAACTTTCATCATCTACATTAAGTGACACAGTGAAATATGCAATAGGTATGCATAAATGTGACTGCTCACTATTCCCTGCAAGCATGTGAAATGTGATTTTTAGGAAACTGTGACATGAGAAAGAGATTCTTATTCTGCATTTTCATTTAGACCCAGTTATCTCTGTCTGTTTCCTTCCTCTCCAACTCTGACATAAAACTGATGCACTTTGGTTTTCTGTAACTCTGTGCATCTATAGATTATTATATTCCCCTGTCACAAGAGACTTACTATTAAAATATTTATATCCATGGAGGTATAGCTTGAGAATTTGACAGTCTCAGTTGTTTATCCTAAAGAATTCTCTTAAATGAATTGGATATGCATGGTACAGACATGATGATGAGTTACAGTATCTTAAATATGCTCATTGGCTTGTCACCTCTAACTCATATGTAGATTTACTTGGACAGCATTATATATTTATAGCAAATGCAAAGCGATAAAATCCAACAGGTGGGCTTCACTATTTTAGCACTGGTAATAAAATATAAAACAAGATTTAGAAATGTAATCAATGCTGCAGGGAAAGTTTAGTGTATAATTATGCTGTTTTGTGGGGCATGCTAGTGATAAAACTACCAACAGGCCCATTGAGAAGAGGGCAGAACCAGGAGGACAGGAGTCTTCCAAATTAAAATTGTCTAGTTTTAGTTGAACATCAACTGAACGCCTACTTATTAACTCTTTCCCCAGACTGTGGGAGATAATGAGGATCAGTAGTTCTGACATTAAGAAATACAGACTAGATAAAAGTCAGATTAAAAACTGCAGACTGATATTCTTAGCAATATTTCTTCCACTTGTAACTTAATAAGCTGCCTAAAGCAACACATTTCTGTCTTTAAGTGTGGGTTTTACCACAGGAAGAGAACACGAGGGCTTCAATTAACTCAGCACTCACTTTTCTGTTTGGTTTGTCACTTTATGTAAACTTTGAGCCAGTTCAGCTGAACCAGGTGCAGTGGTGCACACTGGGACGTAAAACTAGACCAAGTTTCTACATGACCACAGTTCACATGTAAAGAGCGCAACACATCATTCATGTCATTAACAGCATAGTCCTGTATTAATGCACATAATGGATAAGCTGATTACACTAAGTACACTCATCATCATATGTGTACGGAGACACACAAATACAAAGACACATACAGGAAAAGATCAAACAGATAACAGATGAGAGAGAGATGAGCCAGCTGGTGGATAACTGGTGTGAAGTGTTGATGAGGTGACTCCTGAGGGACATGGCTTTATCCTGGACATGTAGGGGCATGTGAGTAGAGAGCACAGTGATGGTCAGGCTGTCTGCTAATAAATCTAAGAGAAGTTGTTTGTGTGAGAACCCATACTGGGTCAATGGAGATTAGCACCCAAGATAATCTATTTAAACTGGCCTCAGGGAACAAGCTTTTTCATTTAAAAAAATCCAGATGGGAATTCATTACTAACTTGTTTTTATTACAAAGTTAAATAGAAACAACAACAACAATGCTATTGAAATTTATTATAATGAATTCTTAAATTGCTTAAGGTAGTTCTAGATTAAGACACACACACATGCAATAATTTCTAAACTTCCTTTGTAAGCAGCAGTAATTTTTAACTCTAAAGTGAGTATACCATTTCTAAGCATTTTAGTTGAAGTAAGTCCTACACAAACCATTTGAGTGTGGCCTTATGCCCGGAAACACCCTTCAGATTCACTGATATGGGAAGCTGCTTAAGGGTCTTAGCAGCTTTTGAAAGATACCTGTCGCTACATGCACTCCAGTGATGCTTCTTCACAAGCAGGTCAAGAATACACACTCAGATAATTAACATCTGTATGTAAAATCTAAGCAGCATTTAAGTTCTCTATAAGCCCTGGAGGCTCAAATGTTGCAACCATACATGTACATATGTAACTATAAGTGTGTGTAACTGCTGATACAGTGAACTAAGATCTTGATCAGAGACCTTACTATGTAATATGTAAACCAGCAACTGTATGTTGCATGTCTTCTTGGTGTGGACCTGCTGGTCAGTGACTGGAAACCAATCTTTAAGGAGAAAGCTGACATATCTGTCTTCTCTAACTGATCTCTTTAAATGCCTTTAAAATGCTTGAAAAACACTAAATTTGTCTTTTTATGTATGCTGTTTTTTAAAATTTCTTATGATCATTTTCTGTTGTCTCTAGCTAATCTAAGATATTCTATATACATATATACGTGTGTGTGTGTGTGTGTGTGTGTGTGTGTGTGTGTGTGTGTATATACAAAAAAAGATTATATAACATGAATAAAGTATTCAGTTTTCGAGTCACTAGTTTACGTTTAGTACATTACAGTACACTACACTGCTATGCGTGGAACCAGCGGAATAACCTTACCAAATGCTGATTCGAGCACATATAACTCGGTGCATCCAGCATAAAACTTTTGCCAAATTACCAATGCAGATTAATCTGCAGTGGTGGCCCCTTGGGGACAATACAAGGGAGTATTTTTTTAAGATAAAACAGGAATATAGCTTTTGCTGGCAACAGTAACTTCTATGGCCACAGGTGATATTTACAAGAGTACTTGAACACATCAGTTG
>VUQH01022910.1:12520-24472 GCA_015106775.1 Etroplus canarensis | reverse complement strand
CATTTTTTATGGTATAATGTCCTAAGCTCGGTTAGGGCTGACCAAGAACTATGGCCAGTTTCCTGGATATGACTGTTTGTGAGCCTTATTGGCTTCTCAATGGGTTTAATTAGTTTGTGCAATACAGCCAACCAGTGGAAAGAAAACTGATCCCTTTCCTTTCTGTACTTCATGCATTACAATAACTTGTGAATTGTGATGGATCCTGAGTTGGATGAGCTACTACGCTGGTGGTGTTTTGGTTTTTCAGTGCATTATAAATGAATAAAGAGGTTGGGGCAGAAGGTACTCTCATCAAGTAGATGAGGTCCAGATTAGGGGGTGTTTTTAATTGCACCTCTGGTTCCTGTTGGTCTGGCTGTCATGCACTGCCAAAAGGTGATTGGGTAGAAGACCCTGAGTGGTGCGAAGACAAAGCTGCTACAGGCCGCTGATCATTTTTCCACCATGGAACTTTTACTTCTTCCAGATCCATGGTTCTCAAACTGTGGAGCCACTGCAGGTGGGGTGCAGACAATCAGATGGAAAGTATAGAGTGAAACGGAGGTTAATAGATCTAATTTTTGTAGGAAAAAGAAAACAATAATTTGCTGATGTTGTGCTGATGATATGCATCTTTATTTAAGTAAAATTCAACATGGATCCTTGGTGACTGATTAAATCATGTGGGGTATGAACTTTTTTGGCTTCTGAAGTCAGGCCAGCCAAGAAAAGGCTGAGAGCCACTATTTTAGACTTTCAGTCACTTTGGCTTGGGCTGAGCAACAAAGTGAGTGAGTTTCAGCTTTTAGAAAGGGGTTAAACCAGGAGAACCCACTGTGACACACATCTAACAAACACTTTAAATGTTCCTTATAAAGTTTCATACTTGGCCTTAACTTTATGAAGTCTCTAAGGAAAAACGGGTCCAGGAGTTGCACCACTGTAAAGAAAAGGGGTACGCTTGATTTATGATGCAGGGAAAAATAAAATCTTCATTTTGAAAAATGAATGCAAAGCAATCATTATTCTGTTTTGATCATCATTAGAAGCCAGACTTGTATTTGAAAATAAAATCTGATTAATAACCCAACCTTGTGGCTTAGCCATTTTTAGAAAACTGTTTTACCCGTTCATCTGATATGGATCCATGAATCCAAGGTTAACTCATTCATGGCTGCATGTAAGAAATGCACCTTCGCCTCCTCCTTTGTGTTCTCCCCAAGGGGTCGCCACTGCAGATTAATCGTCATGGGTAATTTGGCAGAGGTTTTTAAACCGGACGCCCTTCCTGAAGCAAACCCAGCCATAGCTGTGTGTAAACAGCGTAATATGATTAGGTACTCTTCCCCTGTTATGTGTACACATGTCCCTCTCTGTCTCCCTCATCTCTCCTCCTGCATACAGAGCAGTAAATAGGCAACTCTACATTTCTGTCTGTGCCACTGCACAATTAGCATGTAGCAAATGTATCAAATCACTCCATGAACTGCCCCATCACAGCCTCTTGGTCTGACAGCTCTTCTGCTGGGAAAACCACTAAATATGTTATTGATGCAGGTCATAAGATAAGATAAGCCTTTGTTAGTCCCACAGCCGTGTGTAGTGAAGACTTTTTTGACAGATTGAAGTCGCTTTGCATTGATGTTGTTGTTTCAGTTGTTTATCACTTTTACTGGAAGTCTGTTTGAGCGGCGCTTTCTAACATTATCTCTCGGCACTTTTTTCTTATCAATCCAAGGTGGTGGTGGCCACGAATATAGCAGAGACCTCGCTGACCATAGATGGCATAATCTACGTCATTGACCCTGGCTTCTGCAAACAAAAGAGCTACAATGCCCGCACAGGAATGGAGTCGCTCATTGTTACGCCTTGCTCACGGGTAACTGCTTTTTCTTAATATTTAGCTAGCAGGAAGTCGGTGCTGAAGGAAGTCCAAGTGAAGTGAATTTATCCAAGAGAACAGAGGGGCACATTTCCTTTTTATTTCCTTGACTGTGACAAGTATATCCCTGGAGTTAGTTTCACAAAGACACTTTAGAATGGTCTGCAGGTTTAGACCAGCCTTAACTGTACTTAGATTCAAGTTAAGTAATAAAATGTAGCACCTTTCAAGACAGAGGTCACAAAGTGCTTCGCAACAGCAACAACAAAAGCATCCACCAGTTAAAAGCAAGCCTATACAAGTATATATTGAGCTGCTCTTTAAAAGTTTCAATAGAGTCCACAGATCTCAAATGTAATGGTAAAACTGGTTAAACTGTGTCACAGAATGTATTTAGAATATAAATTGTGCGTAAATATAGAAAGTACCTCCGACTGCTCCCTTATGTTTCCAAGAAGTCGCCACTTTGGGTGGTAATTTGGCAGAGACTCAACCCTCCCTATGTGGGAGTGACTGTGTCTCCGCCTGGACTTAAACCAGGGATCTTTTGCGTGTGAGGCAAATGTGTAAACCACTACATCTAAAGATTAATGCTGACGTGTGGCGTTTAGTTGTTGCAGCTGTGCCTGTGACCTGTTAGCACTGTGCACCGGTGTCGACACCTTTCTAACTCATCACGTGTGTTTTACTCTCAGGCTTCAGCTAACCAGAGAGCAGGCCGTGCAGGCAGAGTGGCTGCTGGGAAATGTTTCAGGCTTTACACGGCCTGGGCCTTTAAACATGAGATGGAGGAAACGACTGTCCCTGAGATTCAAAGGACCAACCTGGGAAATGTAGTCCTGCTGCTGAAGAGTCTAGGTGAGGGTGGGGGAAGAGGGATATAATAATTTAAAAGATTATTTTATTTTACCACATTATGGATCTCTAGTTGCGACCTGTTGTCCAGTAAGCTTTTTTTTCTTTATTGCAGGCATTAACGACCTTATTCACTTTGATTTCATGGACCCACCTCCTCATGAGACTCTGGTCTTGGCTCTGGAGCAGCTCTACGCCTTGGGAGCCCTGAACCACCTGGGAGAGCTCACAAAGGTGCACACTCAGTGCTAGTTCCTACATTTCTACACTGTATATATATATCACAGCTCATAACTTTGTTTTCAGTAACTAAAGCTCTGATCACAGCTTCCCCCAAAAAGAAATAATGGGAGACAGTTAGGCTACGTTTGGCCACTGCAGGCAAAAGTGTCCCATATCTGATTTTTTAATGACAGTCTGATCCGCAAAGATCTGATTTGTTCAAATTGGATTCAGCCCACTTAAACATGTGGTCCATGTTTTTCAAAGCGACCTCAGTCTGAACGGTCATGTCGCATTTCATCCAACTTTTCTGTCACCGAAGTGAGACAGACGTCATAATTCTGCGCCAGAGGAGGCGAGACGCAGCGAGATCAAACGTCAACAATGGACCAAACCAGCATGGCAGACAGCGTTGATGGCGCTAGTCAGTGGAAAGAGAGTGAAGTTTTCCTCACACGCTGTCATGTGTAGCATCCATATTTACTGCTGTAAACACAGCGTGCTGCGTGTGATGTCACGTCTTCTTCTTCAGGAGACTGTTCACCCTGGACTCTGATGGCGTCGCATTTAAATTATAATGTGAACGACCACACAGACAAAGGGTCTTAGCAAAGCTTGTAATTGCGCATTAAGACCTACGTTGTGAACACAGGCTTAGAGTCAAACTAGTAAACACAGAGAAGAGCTTAGCCACTGCAGAGTCTGATATTTCTCTCAGGAGTTGGTAGAGGCAATAAAATCATCAAGAAAATGTTTACAGAGGTTATAAATCATGTGAGAACGAGGTTTTTTTTCCCTTAGACATCCCCCTGCTTAGAAAGAATGCACGTTGGCACTTTTGCGTTGGCTTCACTTTTCAGACCAAAAGCTATAGCCATCTTTTATATACAGTCTCTTTATCCGTTGGTCCATCCATTTTCTTCCACTTATTCAGTTCAGGGTCGCAGTGAGGCAGGAGCCTATCCCTGTGCCTGTATTCAGTTTATGTTCAAACTAAAATTAAACATGGTGTAAAGTTAGAATGCTTATAGCAGGAAGATTTAAGAATCAGTCTACTTAACATTTTAAAGTTAGGTTATTTCTGTGAAAACAAAAGGCTTTGTCCATCTCTGCCATGTTCATTTGCATATTTGCATGACATTCTCTGCTCACATGATGCCTGTAAGGTTGTGTAATGGCTTCCAGCACTGGGCAGTTGCTTATTTCCTTGATCAAAACTCCTGATATATGGATGAGCTGACTCACTGTTTTGAAGTTGGAGTTTTTATTACTTTAATTTCCCAAAGGGAACCTCCCTTTGGGAGGGATCAAGGTCTATCTCTCTATCTGTCAATCTCTAATCATTGTTATTGAGAGATTATCAAGGATATGAGGAAGTTTTCAGAGGGATTGTCTAAATTGAGGAAATAAATTCCAAGTGAATAGTCTAAATTTTCCCTGCTTTTTGAGTGACTGAAGTCTTTCCTTGCTAATTGACTGTTTGCTCTTGTTTGTTGGGGTTCAGCTGGGCCGCAGGATGGCCGAGTTACCCGTGGATCCCATGCTGAGCAAGATGATCCTCGCCTCAGAGCAGTGAGTGTCCAGTCTGATATCATCATAAGCCTTCATTATTCATTCATTTAAAAGAAGGCGTTACCTGCCCGATTACTGCATGTAGCATCAGATGCACTAAATCAGTTACAGACATTTTTTTATTTGTGTATCACACTGTGGTTTGGAGTCATGACATTATCCATAACAGGAACGAAGCTGCTCACTATCAGGAAATCCAATGTGAGCAATAACAGGAAGTGGTTTTGTGAAAGATTTGTATTGCAAAGTTGTAGACTAGGTAAACTGGTGTCAACAATCTGATCATTCACAGAGGCAGCCAAAAATAAACTCAGGCTTAATTCTGGTCCTCGAACTCGGCAGTAAGTATAACTCGGTGTGGAGTCACCCCCGGGGCTGCTGAAGGAGCTCTTACTTAAGGGGTACAGTAGAAATAAAGGCCTTTTATGTTAGGGTGGGCATGAAGAAAGTTTGAGAAGAAACAGCAGTCACTGCACATCTGTTCATCATCAGCACGAGCTCTCCCTAAACAAAAAAAAAAATGTTGTGTGTGCATGTGTCAAGATCTGTTGCAAATACAGCTTCCTTCAATGCACAGTTAAAATACTTAATGAATAAAGTGAATATTCACTACAAAATATTCTAATGTCTTCAGTAAACGTCTCACCCTCCAGTTCACACATTTGAGGGTCTCTTCAGAAAAAAAAATTTGTTTTGCCCATGTGACCCATATCTGATTTTTTTACGGCAGTGTGAACAACACAAGTCTGCTAAATCATCTCACTTTTAAAGTGAGACAGACGTCCTAATTGTGGAGGAGGCGAGACGCGGCGAGCTCAAATGTCAACAATGGAGCAAACCAGCACGGCAGACGGCGTTGATGGAGCTAGTCAGTGGAAAGAAAGTGAAGTTTTCCTCACACGCTGACATGTGTAGCATCATATTTACACAGCGTGCTGCATCACGTCTTCTTCTTCAGGAGACTGTTCGCCCTGGAGTCTGATGGCGTCGCATTTAAATTATAATGTGAACGGCCGCGCAAAAAATATCAGATCTTAGCAAAAAATCAGAATTGAGCCTTAAAACCTGCAGTGTGAACGTAGCTTTAGTTTGATATTTTAAGGCTGCTCATTCAATGCAGCGTCCACGCAAAACTACTCAAGAATATAATAAAGAGTGTTTGAAAACAATTTAACATCGATAGGCAGGCAGAATGGCTGCTTCTCTCTACGTTTCCTGCAGCCACTCAGAAAAGATGCACATAAGCCGTAAAGCTCAGACAGGTTTGTTAGAAGTAACAGCTTCTCTTTGTCTGACTGAAACCTCTCAGTAAATTTCTGCCGTGACAGGAATTGTATGAGCATCACAACATGTTAGCACAAAAGCTGCTTCAACAGGTAAACCAGAACTACATTATAACAGAGAATAACATGAACAACCTAATCACTCATCTGCATGAGTTAGAGCAGGTTATACATTCGAAGGGGCCCTCGTGTGTCGTTTTTACTCGCTGTGGGTTCATAGTCTCACATGCCTGCACACTATTGAGAAACGCCGGTCTGCTTCTTCCCTCCTCTGTGTGATTGTACCTCTGATTATGTTAAGACAGCAAGCAGCAGGACACTCCAGAGCCGGGCTATAATCTGCCTGCCCAGTCCAAAGGTCAAAAACAGTTCTTCAGTTTTTTTGTGCTACAATTTCCACTGGCAAAAAAGCAAGAAACATTTTATTAACTTTTGATTGGGTGGGGAAAATGCCCATTTGGCCTGACCTAAAAAATGCCTAGGATGCCCTCATTCTTTAGATCATATTCATCACTTATTATATCTCCCAGATGTGTCCACCATGTTTGCTGCAGAGTCATGGCAGTAACTCATTATTAGAACAACTCTTTACAGATTTCAAGAAAAAACAACGTGGTACGTTTATACGTTATGGTGCCTCGCTATTTAATTTCAGCTCTCTAGAATTAATATTATTGGTCCATATGGATCTAACAAGTGTCCCCGGTAGCGTAGTGGTTTGCGCATTCGCCTTACAAGCGAAAGGTCCCTGGTTTGATCCCAGGTGGGGACACAAGCCCCTCTCACCATGGAGGGTTGTGTCAGGAAGGGCATCCGGTGTAAAACATCTGCCAAATTACCAATGCAGATTAATCCGCTGTGGCGACCCCTTGGTGGAGAATACAAGGGAGCAGTCGAAAGGTACGCTATATGGAAGTTACAAGGAACATATATTTTATATGTATGAGACAAACATCACTTCATTGTCTACTTTTATATCTACTAAGTAGTTAAAAAAAAGCCCAAGTTGACAGGAACACATGAATGAATCTGGATCTGATCCAGAATCTGGATTTTTCTTTTCCCCCAGATTTTAAGCTCCTTTTCCAGCTTTTAATGCACAGAGTAATGTACAGTCAGACATCTTTGAGACATCAGCTCGTTTCTCATGGTCACCTGGATCTGACCTGGATTACAGTTCTGTAACCACTGATTGTGCAGCTATATTTAGACCTACCAAGTAGTGAACAAAACCTCAGTCCATGTTTTTTTTTCCATCTTTTATTGCACTAAGAGTAAAAATAACAAGGGAAATTCAGGCCACTTGGGTGCATCGGCTTGTTTTTACCAAGTTCATCCAGATCCAGTGCCACTGGAGTACTGGTGTGGGGGTATTCCACAAAGGCAGTGGCCCTGATCTGGGAGATATTGTCTTTTGCAGGTGAAAGGAGTCGCATCGAGTTGGAAAGTGCACCTATTCTCTTTCAATCTTAGTCAGAAACTGGTTCTACTTGCTGTTAGAATTCTTATTTTTGTCCTTTTAATTGGAATGTACATTAACAACAATAAAAACAATAAATCATGATGCACAAAAACATGTATATAAATATATGAACATGAATTTTCTTTTGTTTCTCACTGCTGTGGGTCTGGGACATTCTCATGATATTCTCATGAAGCTTCAGGTGTGTGAAGTTTCCCTCTGAGCCACACACTGTAAAAGGTGCTGCACCTTCACAGTGTGGTTAGTCAGCCTGCATCAGTGCAGACTTGGTGTTTAAAGCCTTTATAACCCTCTTTAAATGCTGTATGTCAAAGTGGTAGAACCTTCACTTGACAAACTATGTAGGGGGCTGGATTAAATTGACTCATCAGACCCTTTTTTCTAGTTAGAAATGTGGCTCTTCAGCACCTAAGCAGTCAGTTTTAATAGATTGATTCCTCAGCATCAGTTTATAGCTAGACTGAAGGTTTTTGTGGAGGCAGAGATCCTGAATGTCCTCAGTGAAAAAATTCTAGACTCTAATTAGCAGAAGTTGAAATGAAGGCTGTCTAGTAGTAGTGGACTCAGGAGACGATTAATGTCTCTAAACCACTTCTCTATAAGGCCAGCTGCTCAGGGTGGGCTCAGACATACCAGCATTTCACACTGGATGGCAGAGGTAGGGAGCAGTAGCAACAACAGAATAATGAATATAACAAGATGAATAGATGTTTTTACTTCACTGGTATGACAGAATGTATGAATGTAAATGTGAGTTCTAGTAAAGACTCTTTAACTGTTAATGGATAAAAATGGTGATTCTAAAGGTTAAATGTGGAATAAACTTGTGGACTTAGCATGTTATTCTAACAAAAATAAAAAATATGTTATAGTTAAAGCTTGTGCACAGCCTCATAATGAAGTGGGTCTGCTTTGCCTGATGTGCAAATTGTGAAAAAATAGAATCATTATTTTTGTTTTTATTGACCCTTGTCCTTTTGTTTAATGGCACAAAGGATATGAATGACCAACATAGTTTGAAATGGTTGAGTGGAACAGCCTTTATAAACCTCTTAAATTTGCATCTATCTTAGTGAATGAGTGTGTTTTCAGAGTGAAGCTGTCATTTATTGTTGCTGTTCTATTTCTGTAATATTTGTCCTTCCATGCTTCACTCCAGGTACAAGTGTTCAGAGGAAGTATTGACAATAGCAGCCATGCTGTCAGTGAACAACTCAATTTTCTACCGGCCCAAAGACAAGGTGGTGCACGCTGACAACGCCAGAATGAACTTTGTGGTGCCTGGAGGAGACCACCTGGTGCTGCTCAATGTCTACACACAGGTATGAGGAGCGTGGCGAGTTTACTGAAACAAAAGCTGGTGACACAGTTACTAAGTGCCCCAGGCACAGATGCCGGTCTGATAACTTTTCTGGGAATAATGAGATAATAACTTATTTCAACATTGATTTAAGGGGAAAGGATAGATTTTAAAAGCCATCCTGTTAATGATTGCCTCAGCTGCTCCCTTGTATTCTCCTGAAGGGGTCATCACTGCGGAATAATCCGCATTGGTAATTTGGCAGAGTTTTTACGCTGGCTGCCCTTCCTGAAACAACCCTTCATGGTGAGAGAGGCTTGTCCCCCCACCTGGAATCGAACCAGGAACCTTTCGCTTGTGAGGCGAATGTATTAACAACTGAAAAACACATATATTTAGGTCGGTGTCATCATATATAAAGACATTTAATGCTGTGCTGAAGTTTACATACTAAATTTAAGTCATATTTTTTCACATGGACACAAGTGAACATCACCAGATCCTTTTGAAGGGAAGGGCTTTACCATATAACGGTTCATTTGGTGTGTTTGTTTTGTTCACACTGAATTTGAGCAATTTCTAAGCACAGCTTGATGTTTTTGTGCTAACAGCAGCCTTAATGTCTTTGTCCCTCAGTGGGTGGAGAGTGGTTACTCCACACAGTGGTGCTACGAGAACTTCATCCAGTTCCGCTCCATGCGAAGAGCCCGGGACGTCAGGGACCAGCTGGAGGGTCTGATGGATCGCATTGAGGTGGAGGTGGTCAGCTGTCAGGGAGACAATGTGCCCATTCGCAAGGTTAGAGCCTAAAGTGTAGCACAGCTGTTTCCTGGCAGAAATGGGGACTGAGTTTTGGTTACTTGATGTTAACGAAGATGATTTATTTGTTTTGTCAGTCTCACTGATGATGGGCTAAACCATGAGTACGTTTGTAGTTGAGTGTGGTCTTTTTGAGATGCAAAGGAAACGCAGCTTGAGTGGTGCATTTGCGCTATATGCACCAAAGTATTGGGCCTCCTGTACATGAGACCTACAGGACCTTTTACCCTACTCTGAATCCATAGACAATAATACGGAGTTGAAAAATAACCCCATAGCATTATCCCTCCTCCGCCTTACTTTACAGTTGGCACAGTGCAGTCAGGGAGGTAATGTTCTCCCAGCATTCACTAAACCAAGACTCATAAAGGCACACTGCATCATAGCTGCTTGATTTTATCCACCTGTGGCAATCAGACTGAATGAAACACCTCAATTCAGTGAATAGGAGGTGTGGCCCTATACTTTTGTCCATGTAACGTATCAAGTATGAGCCTAACTTCTTGCATCACAGTGCAAACAAAGAAGTCAGTGTTATCTGTCAAATAAACTCAGCAGTATTTGTCTTAGGCTTGTACAGAACATCAACGTTGCAGTATTACATAAGTATTATGAAAGATATAGTCACTGATTAAAAAAAATTAGCAGTTTTTAAGTCTGAAATATGACACCGTCCTGAAAGTACCAAAAACTGCAGTTCTTCTAATGACCACTTGAGGCTGACTCCAGTAGCGAGTCACGGCGTGTTTAAATGTCCAACTTCACAAAAGAAATAAACACGTTTACAGGCTGCATTAAAAACACTTCTGGGTTCTACAGCTAATTCCCCATTATAACAAATATATGGGAAAATTTTATTAATAACTCAGTCATTTAAATGTTTTTAAGATTTAGTTCTGCATTATTAGGTGCAATGCTGCTTTAAAAGACAGGTGGGTACCGACGAGGCTGCTCGCTGTCTGTTTGTCTTTGCCTCCACTGAACCAGACCTCACGGCCGCGTTTGTATTCAGCAGCGTTTTTTAAGCATAAGCTGAATTAAATAGCTGTGTGAGTAATGGTACCAACAGCCTGTCTGAGACCTCTGTGCTCTGGTTGTAGTATTTTATGAGACTGTTACTCAGCATTTATTAGCAGTATCTGTGCGTGCGCTTTGTAAAACAAGTCTGCTAACTTTTGCTGATGTTGCTCAATCCTCAGCCTTTTATGGTCTTGTAGTTTAAAAAAAAGAAAAACTGGTATGGTGACTGCAAAAATGCAAAAATCGAAGCTTCAAAAGCTGAACTCTGCAAACCAGTGGGTGATGTCACCGTGGCTATGCCCGCCTTTATCTCTCTCTCTCTCTCTCTCTCTCTCTCTCCCTCCCCCTCCCCCTCTCCCCTCTTGGCTGGGCTTCGTATATGAAGATTTATGAAGCACACTGGTTGCTACAAGCGTGCTGGTGATAAGTCCTGTACGTGATAGGCAGCGTTTCCGTCGAGATGGTTTCTTTGCCAGGTCTGTTCTTCCTTCTTGTTCTCTTGCAGTTTAAGACTACGCTCGGCCTCAAAGGTGGAGGCGCGTAGATGGATGGTGTTTTTTCCAGGCTGTGTGATTTGCAACAAGATCAGATCACTGCTGATGGTCGATGTGGCATGCCTGGAGATACTTTTTCAGACAGTCTTTGAATAGTTTCTTTGGCGCGCCTGTGTTACAATGGCCTGTAGATAGTTCCCCACAGAGGACAGTTTTAGGCTAACGATGATCGTCCATCTTAGATATGTGCCCTGCCCAGCCCAGCTGTGTCTTTAGCAGCATAGCTTTAATGCTAATAGTTTTTGCTCTCTCAAGGACTTCTGTTGGGAATGAAATCGCTCCAACGTATTTTAAGGATAGTACGAAGACGACACTGGTGGAAATGCTTAAGTAAACGTAGGTGACAGTACAGAACCCGTGACTCAGAGCTGTACATGAGAGTCGGCTGTACTACAGCTTTGTACACATTGATCTTGGTGTTGGTGTGTAAGTGTCTGTTGTGCCATACTCATCTGTAAAGCCTCCCAAAAGCACTATTTGCTTTGGCTAGTCTGCTGTTAATTTCTTTGTCTATCTTTGTGTCAGATGAACTGCTGCACAGACTTCAGTTCAGTTCCGCCAATGGCGATGTGAGGGGGAAGATAAGCATCATCTGGTGCTGGCTGGTAAAGAACTTGAGTCTTTTTTAGGGTGACTTCTAGCCCAAAAGCCGTAGCAGCCCCTGCAAAACAAGATGAAGCGCATTGCAGGGCTGATTCAGTGTGAGCAACGAGGGCTGCATCATCAGCAAAGAGTAGTTCACGACAGAGATGCTCCAGGGTGTTTGTATGAGCCTGCAGATGCCTTAAAATGAATAGACTTCCATCGGTACGGTAGCAGATGTAGACACCATCCTCGTTGTCAAAGCCTGTAGTTGCAGTGAAAAAGATAAATTGCTACATGCTGATTTGATTTTCTCTGATAGCTGTTTTGTAGGAATATGATTAAATTGTAAATTCTAAATATTCTCTCTCTCTCTCTCTCTCTGTCGCTCTGTCTCT
>VUQH01022910.1:0-12188 GCA_015106775.1 Etroplus canarensis | reverse complement strand
AATCATATTTGTGAACTGTTTTATATAAAGTCACAGATAATAACAAAAGAAACAGCTAAGGCACAAATTAAAAAAAGTGAAAAAGATAAATTGCTACATGCTGATTTGATTTTCTCTGATAGCTGTTTTGTAGGAATATGATTAAATTGTAAATTCTAAATATTCTCTCTCTCTCTCTCTCTGTCGCTCTGTCTCTGTCCAGAAGGCAGAGTTGGTTATTCAGGAGGTGATTCCTCTAGGATTTTATGAGTCATCGAGTCGCCATGTTGTTAGGATAATTAGTGTTGTTTACAGCTGGCAAACGCACTGCCGGGTTTAAATGATTTGCAGAGTTTGGCCTTGTTTTTAACAGTCAGATACAGGATCTAAAACTAAACGTGAGGAAGTTTTTGTTTAGAGATGTGGAACGAGCCACACTTCTCTTCCTAAAACGCATCTGCTGTTTCTCTTAATCTTTCACCCAGAGGAGCAGATCAGAAGTGAAGGATGTTCACTAAAAAGTACAGACCTTAAATTAGTGGTTCCCAAATGGTGTGCTGTGGGAGTTTGTGACAGCCACATACTAGCATTGCAACGTGCCCCCTTTGGTCGTTAGAAAAATTCCAAAACTTTCAGAGATTTTTCTCCATATTGACGTGACAGCATCACACCTGCTGCAGATTTGTCAGCTGCACATGATGCAAATCTCCAGCAGCTGTGGAGGCCATTTGAATACAGTAAACTTGCTGTGAAGTTCAAGAAACCAAATTGAGATGATCTGAGCTTTGTGACATGGCTGCTGGAAGCAGCCATTACGATACACTGTGGTCATAAAGAGATGGACATGGTCAGCAGCAATACTCAGGTAAGCTGTGGGCTTTATTTAGGGGCTCAGTTGGTATTAAAGGACCCAAAGTGTGCCAAGAAAATATCCCTCACAGCATTACATCACCAGCAGGCTGAAACATTGATTCAAGCAGGACAGATCCATGCTTTTATGGTATTTACACCACCATTGAGAAAACCCCAGTAGATCAGCAGTGTGTGAAATACTCAGACCAATCCATCCGGTACCAACAAGCATGACCTACTTAAATCACCCATCCTGATGCTTGGTTTAAACTTCAGCAGGTTGTCTTGATCATGTCTACGTCCCTAAATGCATTGAGTTGCTGCTGTGTAATTGGCTGATTAGATATTTTTATTAACAAACAGCTAAGTAGGTGTACCTAGTGAAGTGGCAGGTGAGTGTACAGCTGGACAAAAAGTTAAGAATGAAGTGAAAAAGTCCTCTATCAGTACTTTGCATGAACACCTTTCAAAGAGGAACGCAAACATCCCCTCTGCTTCTGCACCAGGGCCTGTGAGATCGGCTTTGTGAAATGTCTGATAAGGCGATGGAAGCAAGGTGCATGCGTGTGAAGCGGTGACGCTTTTGCTGCAGTTGTCACGGTCCCAAGGCTATCTACATTTCCTTCATCTGACAGTACAATCAACTGAACAATGGATGATATGTCAGATGCTATTAGTGCACATGTGAATGTAGATATGTACTGACATCTCTGCTCTGCTTTGGGTGTGCCTCGGGTTCAAAACATTTCTGATCCACTGCCTTATATCTTCATGTTATGAGCATCAGATCATGAGCAGGATTTCATCTTTAGTCTCAACAAAATTACAGAGTGAACAGAAATTACAGAATAATCTAGTGGGGTCCATGCAGAATGTCACGAGTAAAGAAAGAGTAAAGAGAGGGCAGGGAAATAAAGCACTGGAGCTGAAAGCTGGTTAGATGTCAAAGACATGGTGCAAATGGTGACTTGGACATAACCAACACCGTTCGTGTCCGATATTTGCTTCTGCTTTGAATTTTGGTAAACTCTGACTTCACAGGAAAATGTGATTAACGAGGGCAACTAAAAGTACTCTGAAGGCAACACGTTCTCAGGTTTTCTTTAGGAGGCACATGTCAGTGTGATCTCTCAAAGGCTCCTGCCCTTCTGTAAACGTGAATTATATCTGCATGTGAGAGGTGAAAGGTCAAGTAAAGCTCAGAGCTGCTCCTCTATTGCTCAAGGAAAAGAGTTTATCAAGATAACAAGTTTGAGATAAAATATAAAGTTCTGTAAATGCAAACAAGGAACTGTCAAAGGAAACCGATAAATCATCACCAGACGGAAGCCGTGCGAGTTTATATGGACCTGTGAGTGTTGTGATCACACCCCAAACCATTTGAGATAAGCAAAGATGTTTGTTTTGTTAGTCAGGTTACACCTTTTCCCATCACAAGCTGCCTTCGATTGAAACAAACAGACAAAAACAAACACACAAACTGTTTGTTCCTTTTAAATATTTATCGGCTTTAGTGTATTCCTCACGTTCAGCCTGGAGGCATCAGTGTCTCAGCACTTGTACACAGAACATAACCAAGCTGAACAAGTCACTGGTAATGTTTATTCTGTCTAAAGTGAAGGACAGTTAAATCAACTTCTCCTACATGACTCGTGTGTTTTGGGCATCATCTGTCTGCTCTGTCAGCATTCACTTTGTGAACACGCCCAGCACTGCCTGGCCTACTTTACAGAAGGTGTGAACAGTGTGTGGATCTGTGAAAAGCAGGTGGATCTGCATGTTTGCAATTTCCTCATCTCATACGATTCTCACCCCAAACCCAGATTTTTGCATCTCAGTGTCTTTTCCCGTTCTTCAGCTTCCTGATTCAGTCTCCTGTTTTCAAAACGAACAGAAGTAACACCAGCAGGTTTTATTACACTTTAACGAGAGCCAGTTTTCTTTATCTCCTCTCCCTGAGCTGAGAGATTTAAGTCGAGGTGGAACTGCCTTGTCGCCCACACAGAATTTGCTTGGGCAACAATAATTAATCGTTGCCCAAAAACACTAAGTACAGTATGTTTCAAAAAGTAGGAAATCACTATATCTCTACAGCCATGAACTGCCCATGAATGAAATGTTTACCACATGAAAGGGCGGGGCTTAGAGTTTTAAAAGACCACAACTATCAAGAAATATACTGCATTGAATTTGGGTCCATCTTTTTGAAACCAGCTGTATTTGGCTACACCACTTAAACTTGAATTCAGGTGTGTCATTCAGTCCCATTGCCACAGGTGTATAAAATCAAGCGCCTATCCTTCCCGTGTGCCTTGACAAATATTTGTAAAAGAACGAGTCATTCTAAAGAGCTCACTTCATTTGAGCTTGGTACTGTAAAAGGATGCCACAAGAAATTCAACTGTAAGTGGTATTACTGCAAAGTGGTAGTTTTTAGGAGCCCCAGCAACTCAGCCCCAGAGTGGCAGACCACATGAGGTTACACAGCGGGGTTGCCAAGAACATTTAGGATGAACTAGAACAGAGATTGCAAACCGGGCCCTCTTATCCAACACCAGTGTTTGACCTGCATCCATCTGGGAGGATGGCGTGTTAATTTTATAATAATAATGACACGCTTTGTTTTGTATTTGTATAATTAGTTCAATATACTGTGTGGTCAGTCCCTTAATGAGTGTTAGAACAAATCAGGAATTAATCATAAAGGCTTTTACTGTTAGACACTTGTGTCTGTTAAAATGGCCTTATGTAACCCTTTTTTCAGCCCTCTTCCTAAAGGTTAATGGAGTGCCTTATTCTTGCTGTACTGAGCAATAGACTGGATGGACCAGTCATTGTTGTACTGACTCAGCCAGAGGGCCAAATGCCTGCCGTTCTTCACGTCTTTTCATCCTGTTTCCCTGTTTCTGCTCAGTCACAGTGAATAGTTAAGTACACCCTGCTTCCATGGGAATTAAGGGGGTAAGTAGCAGATAGGTGCTGCTAATCAAATGCACTTGATTAACTGAGCATCAGTTTGCTGGTCTGGTGCATTCAATGCCACAGTCTTCCCTGAAAGCACAGCGGCAAATCTACAACAGGATATTTTAAAAAGGAAACAATCAAGGTGTTGCAATGGCCCAGTTGAAGTCCAGACCTCAGCCTGTAGAAAATCCTGTGGTGGGACAATAAGAGAGCTGTGCATGAACAAGTGCTCACAAACCTCAAGGAACTGAAGCAACCTTTAAAGCAGAGTGGCCCAGAGTTCCTCTACGATGACGTGAGCGACTCAGGAAGTCACAGAGGAAACCATGACTTTAAGGTGGTTCTACAAGCTCTACTTAGTCTTGCACATGATTGTGTAATCAGAACTTTATAGTGCCTGGGGGACGGGGGGGGGCACTGAAAGGACCAACCAAATTTCAGGAGGGGGGCGTGCCACCTCAGGTGCCCCCTTTAAGTCATGCCCTTGATGCACAAAAACACATAACACCTTATGCTGCTTATAATTTTCTTTGTAGCTAAAATCTCAGCACAGTTGTTGTCTTTCATGCGTGTGGTGATTTTGTTGCAGTTACACAATCAGGAGTGGTTATCCCCCACCACCACCACCACCACTTTGATTATATGTTCTTATTACTGCCAAATCCAAAATACTGGTATTCAGGGCAGCCATGTGAATGGTACAGTTTGGGCTCCAGCTCCCTGGCAACAATTCTCCTTGTGTTTTTATTCTACTCACACACTTGATTTGCTCTTTTCCTTTAACGCTGCTCCTGTTGTACAGAGCTGCTGTGTTTACCTTGTTTGTCTAACCTGCAGAGCCATGGATCAGCTCTTTATTAACCCATCTCCCCTCCTCTGCTGCTGCTGCCCTTCCTGCAGGCGGTGACTGCAGGATATTTCTATCACACAGCCCGACTGAGCAAAGGGGGCTACAAGACTGTGAAGCACCAGCAGACCGTCTATGTCCATCCCAACAGCTCTCTCTTTGAGGAGCAGCCCCGCTGGCTCATCTACCACGAGCTGGTCTTCACCACCAAGGAGTTTATGAGACAGGTCGGGCTGCTCGGCGCATGATGCGTCTTATTTTAAACAAAATCAAATATTTGCAGAGTGTGTTGTGATGTTTCAGAGCCTTTCCAGACACTGTAGCTCCTGTTTAAAATATAAATAACCCAGGCACACCTTTCTTTGAGTCTAGTATCAATGGTTAATGAGAGGTGTGTTAAGTGTGTCTGTTCTAATATTTAACTACATGCACGACTGCATATCAGCACACTGATTAACCCCCACCCACTCTCTCTACTCCTCTGCTCTCCTGCTCGCAGGTGATCGAGATAGAGAGCGGCTGGCTGCTTGAAGTGGCTCCTCACTACTACAAGAGCAAAGAGCTGGAGGACAGCAGCAGCAAGAAGATGCCCCGCAAGCAGGGCAAAGCAAAAGAGGAGCTGGGCTGAAGTGACTGTCACAGATGTCATGGGGGAAAAAGTGCTCCCCTCACATGAGAGGGTGAAAGGAGGAGAAACAGGAATCTGAGGAAAAATAAATGTGTACCATGTTCGGAGGCTGTAGCTTGGTACAGGATTTTTGACAGCGCACACACAGTGTTGTTTGCAAATTTGAACCACATTATTCAAATAAAAACCATTTTCAGCAAGGTTACTGTGTGGACACGAACGGAAGGAGAGGAAAGTCGAGTCAGAAGTGGGCCACACATTTAGTGGCCGGTTTAATCATAAACCAGCTGAGACAACTGGGTCACAACAAGGAAACATGAACACACTTGAACCTGTGTTTCCCGCTCTCATAGCAGCAGTGCAGACGCTAGCAACACGTGACTTTTGCTGCTTTCTGACGCCCAACAGGCTGCGTTTTGATTTGCCCTAAACAGAGGGGCTTTTTGCCAAATGATCACATCTGTGAAAGCGGCACCCTGTAAAGTCCACTCACGTGAGAGGTTCTTTTTCTTTTTTTTCCCTTCATTTTTCTACCGCAATAAAGTTTTACAGTCTGTTTGTTTGTCTGTTGGATTTCAGCTTAATAATTACTCATCACGTTAGTATTTACGAACTTCCCAAGTTGCTCTACTTTGTGGTTTTAATTGCACCAGGAACTTCGCAACAGTAAAAACAAGTTTAATTTATACGCCTTATCTGAAGGGCCTCTCGTCCCTCCCGTCCTCCTATTTTGGAATAAAGTTTTGTATGAATTTAAAAATACCTCAACTTTGGATGCCAAAACAAAAAACCCGTTCTGCTACCTGACAAAGGAATGCTGACTTTTAGATCCATTCAGGGGCCCTCATGTTTTTATTTCATAAGGTGTGACGCATCTTCTTTTTCAGAAGACTGTTGAGCTGTTTGACAAAGTAAACACAACTGCTCTGTGTGTTTTTAGTGCTGTTAATCTTTAATCTATCAAATATTTAAATCTGGCAGGGTTAATGTCTCAATCTGTGTTTCTCTGAGGTACAGAGGGGAGTACCTGCAGGCTTACTTATGCAGCTGATCTTGTTTGGGTGGTAGATCCGTAAAGTGACAACACAGCAGCGGAGGTATGAGAGGAATGAGATGCTGATACGTGCAGTGTTGACAGAGCTGTACTGTCCTTTCTGTACAGCAACTGTGGAAATTTCCTAACGGTGACTGTTGTTTTCATGACTTTTATCACACTTAGAATCGCACACAACATGATGATGTTCATGTGATGCCACAGGTGCCTGATCTGATATGACAGGCTCGGTTAATCTGCCGGTTTGATCTTCAGGACTAAAAAGGAGCTCCAGATACTGTCATGCCAGTAACATGTTCTTTCAGTGTGAGTGGCCACATGTGGGGTGTGTAAACGAATAGCTTTGGTATCTGTAAAGTCCACACATGTAGGGACAGACAGAACAGCACTGGCTTTCTGCAGCTGGTTCAACTGGTCTGACGAGAAAAGCGAGGGCGGGAGGCAGCGCAGCAGGGAGGTGGGTTCAGAGGAGGAGGCAGTGCCGAGTCCTCAATTAGAAAACTAGGTAGAAGAGGAAAGATAGGAACAGAAGAGCAGAGCAGGGAGACCAAAACAGTCCCTGCCTTTTAGGTTGTAGTTGTGAAATTTGGGAATGAGCAGGTTTTACTGCACTGACACACAACTGGATTATTTGTCAGGCCAACTCTGATGAAGTGATCCGGCATTCATCTACCTCAGCAGGTCAGTGTGCACAAGTTCTGTCCAATTATTTACTTAGCTTTGATTTGAAAGACCTCAAGTCCTTAAAGCTACAGAAATGGTAACTCTTGTACCTGTGCCAACCTGCCTGTGTTGCTTTTTCTGCATTATGGAGGAAGTCAGATGCTGAAATATGAATTCTGAGTCACTGGTGGGTTTAAAAATGTTTTGACAAACTAATCAGACTAAGCAGTGCCAGTTTCACTTCAGTAACAGAGCAGTATCAGAAATCTACCTGAAGCACTCCCAGCTCATGTTTACTGCTGACTCCTGTGTGGGACAACCTACTAAACAAATAGAGCTATTTATCAGTTGTCAAGGCAAAAGCAACATATATACATGTAGAATAAATGAGGAAACAAAACAGAATTTTAATAGTCGAGATGTCAGATAGCAGGGGATTAAGCGTTCTTGCTTCATCACTGTGAAACAGCAGTGGTGACTGTGCAAGTAGATTCCTGCAGCTTATTTCCTACTCTACTCATTTTTGGGAGCCAACAGACTCATCCAAGGTTTATATTTTCCACAGCAGGTGTTGGGAAACTGGGACGAGTCGAATTCCAGCCTGTGCTCTACCTCTAATCTCCCTCCAGCATGAGTGATGGTGGTGAGGGACACAGCAGGGCCGGAGAGAGCAGTGGAGCCAGACAGCCCCAGGCCCCCAACGTCAAACCCAAACTGGGCCAGAATGACAGAAACAGCAAGGATGAGCACCAAAAGAGAGAGCGATCCACCAGAGTGAGGAGATCGAGGAGCTCTGACTCGGAGAGGGCCGAAAGAGGGAGGAGGAGAGAGTCGGACAGGCACCACGGAGAGAGGAGACACCGTGGGAGGAGCGAGGAGGGCCGCAGGCGAGACAGGAAAGACAGACAGAGTGATCGGAGGAATACGAAGCCCCCTGAAAACGATGTGGAGGACACGGAGTGCGCCGTCTGCTTCTGCTCCTACGACAATGTCTTCAAGACCCCGAAACTGCTGACATGCGGGCACACTTTCTGTCTGGAGTGCCTGGCCCGCATCAACGTCACCTCGCCTGAGCTCAAGACCCTGTCCTGCCCCGTGTGCCGGGAGCTGACCAAGCTCCCCCACGGCCGGGACCTGCCCCGCCTGGGCAACAATCGGGACATCATCAGCAAACTCCCCCAAGAGATGCACAGGGCTCTGTCGATCCGCTTCAAGCGCAGCAAGGGTAAGCTGGAGCTGAAGAGCCCTCCTAATAGCAGCCCGACTAAGCCCAGCATCCTCAAGCTGCCTACAAAGAAGCAGGAGAATCAGGTGACGGCAGGCGGGGACCTCCATCTGAGCGCAGTGGAGCAAGGCATCAGCCCGGCCACTGTGGTGGATGTAGGCAGACCTCCAAGCAGGGTAAGAAATCGCCTGCGCAGGCTGTTCCGCTCGGACCAGTGCTACTACGCCGTGGTGGCGTCTGTCATCACCATCACCGTGGGGCTCATGCTAGTGGGGATTCTGGCTTTTGTTATCATGCCCAACTTGGCCATCCAACGCAGACCGCCTACATCCAACCAAACATTCCCTCCTTCAGGGGAAAACCCCTGAAGGGGAGAGACTGGCTGTAGAGATGAGACCAAGGTGGAAGAGGAGAGGGTATCCCATGAAACTTTCTGTGGCCCTTTTTCCACTTTGTGTCCACCTCTGCGTGTGTTTTAGTAAAGAAGAAAGTGAGTACGTTAAACACTGCTCACATGCGGCTACGTGGAGAAATGAAGGAAAACCAGGACAGCAACATTTTTTAAACAAAAGGACTGGCAGGTGCAAAAGAAGAGGAAACAGGACTGACCTGCATCCTGTTTTTGTTCTTTTCTGGACATGTTTGTGTTCACTGTGAAAGCAAGAAAAGCTTTTTTGTGTGAAGGAACTGTGGACGCAGATGAAATAAGCTGTAAATGTTGAAATGCACTAAGCTCTGTGATGAAAGGCCGGGAGGATCTCTGAATTGCACACTGATCTCACGAACCTGTTTGGGGTTTCTAGTTCTTAACAAATTATGTTTATAGTCCAAATTCACTGTACAGGCCACAGATGATTTATATATTTGTAAGTATTTCCCATCCTGCCTTTCAAATGAAGTCGTACTTGAGAATGTATTTTCCCAATTAAAGAAAGATTTTCATGCTTTTTTTGGTACTCTTAACTCTTACCTTGAACTTGTCCTCTACCGAGACAGATTTGTTGCTTGTTCCTCTCAGAAGCCCTCATGCTTTCTTCAGACACCTGACACCCTCTAGTGCTGTAAACACACCTGTTAACGGGGTGGCTGAGCTCACTCCCTCTCAGGCTGACGAGCCATTTTTGACAAACACAAGCGTCTCCGCATGTGTGGCATTTTTAATGTCTTCATCAGCGAGGATCACTGGTGACACGTTAACCTTTGATGTTGGTGGACCAGGAGTGTGTACAGTAAACAGCAGGTAGAAAATGAGCACCGTCACATCTTTAGTTGGGTGACATCATTCAGGATCAGCCTGTATAGCTTCTTTACATGAGCTTGTGAGAAAACGTTGATGTTCATTTAAAAATGAATATGTTGGGATTTTGAGGTCAGGAGCTGCAGGTGAGGCTTTTTTACGTGACGTCGTCGATGTTTTGGTTGGGTTGGTTGCAAATGTTTAAAGGCAATGGAGACAAAAATGACCACACGGGTTTGATGAAAGCACACGTACGGGCTGAGAAAAACAGTAAAAATATACAGTAGAACTATTTGACACACAGGGTTAACGTGAAGGATTGCAGCTATTTGTTTTCCCCTATATGGAACACCCATATGGAACTCTTAGAACTGCATGTAAGGGCATTGATGTGAAAGGTAAAGCCCTTTAGTTTCTGCAACTATGCTCGCTTAGCATGTGGCTAAAATGTGACCTTAAGCAGTGGCACGGTGGGGACAGTGGTTAGCACTGATGTCTCACAGCAAGAAGGTCGTGGGTTTGAATCCGTCGACTTCCTCCCGCAGTCCAGCGACGTGCACGTCACGTTAAGGGATGATTCTAAATCAGCTGTGAGTGTGAATGGTTGTGTCTCTTTGTGACGGACCGGTGACCTGTACACTGTCCTTCCTCTCACCCTGTGACAGCTGGCGTAGGCTCCGGCCTCCCAGCAACCCTGAATTGTATAAATGGATGGGTGGATGGCAACCCTACGTGGTTTGTGGGTGATTTGTTCAGGAGTAGGGATAGGGTCACATCTACTTTTGAAGAGGTTAAAAATATAAGTGGAGGTCACCACCTTGGTGTCCTCTGTGGACCTTTGCAACGCTTCTATTTTCAGATATTTTAGTTCAGTATTTGGTAAATGGACTGGCACTAATGTGGGGCTTTTCTACTCTAGCTGAGCACTCAAGGCGCTTTTTACTACATTCATCTATTCACACAGCACTTTATTCTATGCCTTTAAGCACATTTAACTATCATGCTCTGATGGATGCATGGATGCATCAGGAGCTGTTTGGGGTTCAGTGTCTTGCTCAGGGACACTTCGGCATGTAGACTGGAGGAGCTAGGGTTCGAGTGGTTCCATTCCAGGTGGGGACACAAGCCCTTCTCACCGTGGAAGGTTGATTGAGGAAGGGCATCCAGTGTAAAGCTTGTGCCTCCCCTTGGGGAGAATAGAAGGCAGCAGCTGAAGGTACATCACCTGATAGAAGCTTCCAGCAAACGCTAACAATTAAAGATCCGTGTTGAAATGTACTGAATAAGAATTAGAATGTCTTTATTGAAACTGTACACAAACAGTGAAATATTTAGTCCAGCTCCTTTAACTGATACAAATTTTAAACATGCAGGACACAAGGTAAGACATCAGATAAAGTAGCACATACATAAATCAATAAGCTCGCTGGTAACAGTGTAAACAAATAACTACATATGATCTTGATGTCAGCGTGACAATAATATTACACTTCAACTTTATACTCAGAGTTCAGTTCTTTAGCACTCTGATAAAACTGTTAAGGAGCCTGGAGGTGTGGGTCTCAGCAGCTCTGTAGCGTCTCCCAGAGGGCAGCAGGGTGAACAGATGAGAAGTCCTGGGTTATGTGTGTGGCTCACAGCGGGCTCTGTGTGCGTCACTCAGAGAGGGGGGCTGTGTGTTTTAATGCTCTGAGGTGCTTTCCTGTCAGCCACAGTGCGGCTTGTGAACCACACCGGGATGTCGTGACACAGGATTCCTTCAGTGGAACATCTGTAAAAGCAGCTGCCTGAACTGTGGAAGCGGTGTGTTTTTGGGTTGTCTGTCCGTCCGTTACAAACCTTGTTACCACTACAGGAGCTGACGTGTTTTCTGAATCTTTACCAACCTGTGTGCTTAATATGATGGTTAGGTCTGATAACATTCATGAGACTGTGGAGGTCAAAGATCAGGGTCACATGGAGTCATTCATGAAATTATTGTTAGCATCAAGGCTGCATGGTCCAGCTCTGCCTCCTGACAAAAAGACAGGAGGCAGAGCTGGAGGTGGCAGAATTGAAGATGTTGAGATGTTCACTGGGAGTGACCAGGATGGACAGGATTCAAAATGAGTACATCAGAGGGACAGCTCATGTTGAGAAGTTTGGAGACAAAGTCAGAGTGGACAGAGTGGACATATTGGACAAAGGATGTTGAAGATGGAGCTGCCAGGCAGGAGGAGAAGAGGAAGACCACAGGGAAGATTCATGGATGCAGTGAAGGAGGACATGCAGAGGGTTGGTGTGAGGGAAGAGGATGCAAGGGATAGGGTGAAATGGAGGCTGATGATCCACTGTGGCGCCCCCTAACAAGAGCAGCCGAAAGAAGAAGAAGATCGAGGATGCATGGGGTCATCAATTAAAATATCCTTGTCACCATAGGCGCTGACTGGCTGCTGGATCCTTGCCATAACTTGTATGGTTAATCACTAGGATGGTTAGAAGAATTGACAACAGGCCTGTGCATCTGTCCGTCTGTGTGTATTTTCTAGATTTTTCTGTGAGGGGCAGAACGTCTTATATTTTTTAAGATTGTGGAGTTGAAGGACGCACAGGCTCAGATGTAAGGCAGAGATATACTGACATATCTATTCCAGGTGGGGACACAAGCCCCTCTCACCATGGAGGGTTACTTCAGGAAGGGCATCTGGTGTAAAACCTCTGCCAAATTACCAATGCGGATTAATCCACTGGGTGCCCCCT
>VUQH01022909.1:3591-16550 GCA_015106775.1 Etroplus canarensis | reverse complement strand
CTCTTTTCCTCTTCTCATACCAAAAAAGTACTCCCTTCTGCTAGCCTTTAATCCTGCGCAGGAAAGACAATATACCCTAAACTAAAGAGGGCATACATAAATGTAACTATATAAAAAAAGATAGAAAGAATACCTTGAATAGAAAACCCGGGAACTTCTCCGTAATACTTTAAGGTCTTTACCTTACACTTGAGGTAACTTTTGTTGTGAATTGTCTCGTCTCATCGTCTACCGCTTTTCCGGGGCTCCGGGTCGCGGGGGCAGCAGTTCGAGCAGAGAAGCCCAGACTTTCCTCTCCCCAGCTACCTCCTCCAGCTCTTCAGAGGGGACACCCAGGCGCTCCCAGGCCAGCTGGGAGACATAGTCTCTCCAGCGTGTCCTGGGTCTTCCTCGGGGTCTCCTCCCAGAGGGACGTGCCCGAAACACCTCCAGTGAGAGGCATCCAGGGGGCATCCTGATCAGATGCCCGATCCACCTCAACTGGCTCCTTTCAATGTGGAGGAGCAGCGGCTCTACTCTGAGCCCCTCCCGGATGACTGAGTTCCTCACCCTGAATTGACGCTATGTAAATAAAATTGAACTGAATTGAATTTTGAACCCTATAATCAGAGTACCAGGCTGCATCTCCTTTAGTTCAGTCAGAGGAACAATCTACTAAATCTCCAGTCAGCTTTCAACTTGGGACTTCAAGGCCAGACCAGAAGTTTATGTTATTGAGGAAAGCAAGTTAGTAAGAGCACAAATAATAAAGGTATTTGTTGTTCAAAGAACATTAAGGAGCTAACTGGGTCAAGGATTAATCTGTGGGGTTTTTGCATGGTTTCACAAGTTCGCCTTTATGTAGAACATGGGTATGAATCTGGTTTTTGAGGATGAACACGCCCCCTGTGAAATAATCATGGTTTGAATCTGCAGGCTACAGTTACAAAGAAAACTTGAAATGACACAAACTTTCAGATTCTCATGTTAGCCATGCATTAAATACTCTCCAAATAGGGCCAAATCTTCCAAGTGAAGACATAATTTTGTGATTTTCTTTCATATGAACAGTATGATCGTCCCCCTGTCCTCCAGGTTCAGACCTGCCTTTTTCTTTCTTTCTCACTCCTCTTTGTTGATTCTCTCTGTCTCTGTTCCATCAGGGGTGGGTGTGGGTTTCTAACAAGTGTATTCTCGTTTCATGGCTGGGGTGAAGCTGTGGCTGTACACCTGTCTCTCATGACAGTATTTAAGTCAAGCAGGCCTCTCCATTAGCAACGGTAAAAATGGAACGTTCGAGAGATTGAATCATTTGGAACTGCTGGTCAAAACCTTTCATTCAGCTGTTTCTGATGTTCTCTTGACTGTCTCACAACAGTGTCAGCATGGGAATGATCTCTGCCAAGAACAGAAATGAACACCTTAATTTGATTTTGTGTGGTTCAGTCATTTATTCATTTATCTAAGCTGTCTTTTTATTAATGTGTTGATAATGGTTATAGAGGTCTATTAATGTAAAAAAAAAAAACTTGTCAGTATAATTTCAGTGAATGTTTAAATAAATTCAACAAGGTTTGAGATGTTTATGTTAAAACTGTTGCAATGTTTTAATGTTTTAACCCGCATATGAATAGTTCAGCGAATACGTTGGCATACGTCAAATAGGTTGTTCGTAAGTTTTGTAAAAGTTAAGGGCACACTGAAGCATGCTGGTATACGTAATAGTATGGTGAGGTTGCCAAAAAATTTTGAGCATGCACAAAATTCTCAACATGCTAGTAAATGGCTCATACATCTCGCATAAGTGGGCCATAAGTTATGGGTAAGTAATGCAATCATTGACACATCTTCACACATTACTCATAAGTTGAAATATGTAGAGATAATGTCTAAAGTACCCGAAACTTACTTCTAACCTATGAGTAACGTGCTTTGAACCTATGTGCAACTTATATCGAACTTATCTCCAAGGCATATTGATGTATTTAGACGTTTATGATGCGTTCTGGATGACCACGGCACTTGCTGAACGTGTTTGTAACGTACAGCTTACGTACAGTGGCGTATTGGCTGAGAGTAGGTGTCGGCCACAGATGCAGCTATGTTGCCAATGACGATGCCTGAGAGGTGTTGGAAACTGCATCATCTCATCACAGGGTGAGCATGAGGGTGATGAGGGTGTGAGTGATGATGGTCCAGGAGACTTGTTGGCAGCGTTCTTTGAGTTTTTCTTTGGTATGATGGTGATGTTGACACTGCGAATAGGCTACAACACGCTATGCATATGTTATGAATGCTGGCAACATGCTAAGCAATCTTTGGCACAAGTTATTAAAACAATCTATATAAGTTACTAATATGTCATGGATACATTCATGATTTAAAAGAACTCCTGGTTCTGCTAGCATTTTAAAGAAATTTTGATGTGTCAGCATACGCTGGTTAAATCGTCAAGATGTGACAGGGGCTTAAGAAACAGTATTTTTCTACTGTGCTTGGAATAACACGTACATTTTGCAGGTATCCATTTCGCTTTATATATGTTCATAAATCACACCAACACTCGAACCACTACCTGAACCAGCGAGGCTTCAGAAGTCATCGGTGACGTCACTCGCCCCTAAAGAAGCAAGCCTCAATACGCGCTTCATTAAAGACTTCCTGGATTCCTCGACATCCACTTGGCACAGTACGTCCCATCACTACTGTTTGTCCGCTTCATTAACGCTCGCTTTATGCGTAACCTGTCTCCCCCCGGAGTGCTGCATTCTGGGTCCTCACACCACAGCTCGGAACCCTCACACACTGCACACGTATTGCAGAGGGAGACGGGGAATGTGCAGCTGAGGAAGAGGATAAAAAGAGTTGTTTCCTCTTGAAATGTGGGATTTGAGCATTGATGTCTTTAAGAGTCTAGCTTGCTGTACGAGCATCCCAGGATAAACGACCAATTGCAGAAAGGATCTTCGACTCTGTCTACAGTCACCTCTTGAGGAATATTCCCCAACGGTGGATTATATCCGGCAGTCGTGAGATCTCTTCAATCCCCCCCTGTGGGAAGGTGGAGCGAGAGCCTGGAACTCCTTGGATTTCGTATCATGCCAAGGACCCGGCTGGAACTGCCTCCACCTACAGGAGCGCCCCTGCCCTCTTGTCTTGGCCGGACAGAATGATCAGGACGTGACCCCAGGAAAGAAGGTCACCAAAATAAGTACCAAGCCAGCCAGCTAAATTAGAGAGAGTTGAGGAAGCGAGCACTATAGAGAGTAATTATAACTTTAAATTGATTTAGTATATATGAATGCTTTAATGCTGTTGCTTGGACCTTGCTAAATTGCTTAATAAATTTATATTCCTGCATTTAAAGTACTGATTCTGACTTTTCACTAAGTCTTCTCAGCATTGTAAATGCTAAGTTCTAAGTGACTGATACGGCTACCAGGTAGGGTGGGTGGTTGGGGGTTAGGACGGTAGACGCTGGAATTAACAGCTGTTAGAGAAGCTAGGCGAGTCCCTTATAACCAGCTTAAATGTACTCCAGGAAATCTGGCTGAGTAATACTCATCGGACCGGGAGACCGGACAATTTAAATGGAGAGCTGGATAAGCACTAGTCCTGAATTGGGCCTGTGCTTTAAACCCGGGAACCTGACAAAGCAAAATGAAACAGTTTTTACAAGCCAAGTCCAAAAAATGTTGGGACGCTGTGTAACATCTAAATAAAAACACAGAGCAATGAGTTGCAAATCTCATAAACCAATATTTCATTCACAAAAGAACAATGAAAATTGATCAAATGCTGAAAGTGAGACTTTCTCATGAAAAATACTAGCTCATCTTGAACTTGATGGCGGTCGTGTTGTTGCCGTCACATTAAAGATGGGCTAGTTGTGTGCTGAATATTTTGAATATTTTTCTTTTGTTTTTTGTTTACATATGTATCTTTTATCAGTAATAAGTTATAATTTCATTAATCCTTCTTTAAAAACATATATTATGAAACAACATTTCTGTGGTCCTGTGTATTTTTTGTCACACCTACAGTATGCCATGATCTACATTCAAAAGGAATGCATCCGTTCAACCCTGTTACCAAATAATCCAAAATGTTTTCTCAGCTCACCGGAGTTTAATCTATTGTTTTTAGGGATATACAGTATAAAATAAAGGGTACATTTTTTTAACCATTATTGAAGCCTAATTCATCCTCCAATTCTAGAAAAACCCATAGAGGAGTAAGATCTGGAATTCCAATGCATTTACTGTAACTTTTCATTGGTTTCCCATTTTTAAATGTTGTTTTCTTGCTCCTCTGTGCTGCTGAATCCTAACACTTGTGCCTGGTTTTATCCGCTATACTTTTGTGCTCTGATGGTGTGTGTGTGTGTGTGTGTGTTTGTGGCAGGGTGTGTTTAGCATGCGTACAGGTTTCTCCCCCTGCAGAGCTGGATGAGCTGAATACAAATACTTATTAATTAAGGGCTAATTTTCTGCTCCATTGATTCCAGCTCCCACGTAGCTTTGCTCATCTCCTCAGAGGATCAATGAGCACACAGGCAAACCTCGAAAGGTGCGTACTGTACATGCATGTGGACCTCTCTGCCAGCATTTCTCTCAAAGCTCTTTTTTAAAGTAAAGCCGAGTCAATAAAGTGGGAGCTTCCAAATACTCCTGAGATCAGGAGAGAGAAGTATTGCCTTAGGGGTTTTTTTGTAGGAGAGGTCAAAAGGCAAAAAAACAACTCTCAGTTAGTCAGGGTATTGATCAGAGTTCGACTTTTCCTTACTGGGATCTGCAATATAACTTTCAGGAGTATATGTGATATGTAGGAGTGAGATAGATATCTTGTAAGGTATAAATGAAAAATGTCAAACATCTGGTTTTCACACCTTCTTCGACTTATTCTAATGGCTGCTACCAGTGGCTACATGTGCTCTGTTTAGTAGGCATCTACTACTGTATTATCGGAGTGGAGCCCCACGGGCAGTAAAACTTGTCAACTCATCAGTTTTATCGGCAACTCATGCAGCCGAACTGGTGCCTGACGTATTGCTCTGCTTTCCTCTGGGTCATCCCCGCAAGGCCGGGGTGGGCGGACGGGGGGTCCTGTCGCCTGGGGCAACCCAGGACCGCCATAATCTTGCCCGGGCATTTGCATCATGTCTTCATTTCTGTTGATGAGATAGCACTGGATCGTACATCATGGCGTCAGGCAGTTAAACCTGGTGTGGAGAAAGCTGAAAAAGATCGGAGCCAGCTTCATGATGCCAAGAGACAGAAAAGAAAGCCAAGGTGCAAAACCACCGTCTGACAAGATGGGTGGAGGCCAGATAGAATTCAGGGCTCATTGTAAGAGTTGTTACAATGATCAGTGTGTTATATTTGAGAATTTAGAGCTCACTCACGATCCTTTATGAGTTGAAACAGAGCAACATAGCAGTCGGTTAATCCATAACTAAAGTTCTCAATGAGTTGAGTTGCCTTTTGAAGCAAATCTCCAAAGTACTTGGACAGCAACAATAATCAGGTAGGCTGTGGCATTTAAATGATGCTGAATACACCACCACCATTAATACAAGGCAGGATGGATCCATGCTTTCATGTTGTTTACACCAAATTCTGATTCTGCCAACCAATTATTGTAGCAGAAATCAAGACCAGGCCATGTTTTTCCAATCTTCTTTTGTCCAAAATGCAGTCTCAGTTTCTTGTTCTTAGCGGACAGAGGTGGCACCCAGTCTGGTCTTCTGCCGCTGTAGCCCATCTGCTTTTCAGAGTCAGAGATGCTCTTCTGCATACAGTACCTTGTTTGTTATAAGTGGTCATTTGAGTTCCTGTTGCCTTCCCATCAGTTTGACGCAGGTCGGTCGTTCTCCTCTGACCTCTGACATCAACAAGGCATTTTCCTCCAGAGAACTGCTGCTCACTGGACATATCCTCTGTTTTGGACCACTCTCTGTAAGCCCTAGAGGTTTTTTGTACAGGAAAATCCCAGTCGACCAGAAGTTTCTGTAATAATCAGGCCAGGCACCAACCACGCCACATTCAAAGTCACTTAAAACTCCTTTGTTACGAATTTTGATGCTCAGTTTGAACTTCAGCAGTGCCTCCGTAGTGTAGAGGCTTACACGTTTGCTTTGCACATGAAAGATCCCTGATTTGAGTCCGGGTGTTGGCACAATCCCCCTCCACTATGAGAGGATTGCATCAAGAAGTGCATCCGACATTAAACCAAATTACCTGTACGGGTTCCCTTATACGATGAACCCTTGGGGAAATACAAAGAAGGAGATTTGAACTTAAACAGGTTGTTTTGACCATGCCTGCATGCCTAAATGCATTGAGTTGTTACACACACACTGTTTTACATGCAACAGGAGGAGGTTGGCGAGCGAGGCTGCCCATTGCAGGCACCAGGGAGAAATGCAGGGGGTTCGGTGCCTTGCTCAAGGACACCTCTGCAATGCTCGGGGGTGAGCCGACATCTCTCCAGCCTCTAGCCCACCTCCACACATATGGGTCCAGGGTGGGGTCTTGAGCCGGCGGCCCTCAGCAACCCTCTGGTTCCCAAATGAGTCCTCCAGCACACTGAGCCATTTCTGCCCCCTGACTGGATATTTGTGTTAAGTGGCAGTTGTTTACACATCTGCCTTACAAGCAAAGGGTCCCTGGTTCGATTCCAGGTGGGGAAAAAAACCCTCTCACCATGGAGGGTTGTGTCAGAAAGGGCATCTGGCGTAAAATCTCTGCCAAATTGCCAATGCGGATTAATGTGGCGACCCTTCAGCAAGAAAACAAGGGAGCACCCCAACTTTAACTGGCACCTGAACAGGTACGCTGTATCTCAGTACAGTCAGTGTATGGCACCTGCAGGCAGTTCTTGGTTCTGGTGTGTATAAATAAAAATGGACTGGACAGAACATATCTTAAAAGTGTACCTTTAGCTGCTCCCTTGAATTTTTCCCAAGGGGTCGCCACAGCGGTAATTTGACAGAGGTTTTCCCCATCTGGAATTGAACGAGGCAAATGTATAAAACACTATACTACAGGGACACTACCAAGTACCAGCATTATACAGTAAAAATAAGAAGCATGGAGCTTTGCTACTGCTGTGTGGCTCACCTCACAGGAAGCTCATGACATTGTGTTGACAAATGGTAAGAAGATACTGATATGGGTGTTGATCACAGATCACCAACAAGGCAAATCGTTCCTCTAAATCTAAAGTGGTCTGGTATGGAGGGACACTCCACTACAAATGGAACATATCTAGTAAAGATAATCTCCTGACAGCGCCATCATCTGGCTAAATGCAGCAGGTCTCATTTGTCCTGTGTTATATCCAAAAACTGATGAGCAAGATTAGGCACAGTCTACCCAGTGCACATGAGACATTTCACACGTTTTGCAGACAAGAAGGCAAAATAAAGTTAGTTACTTAGTTACAGCACTTTTGACACACAGATCAATAGAATGCACAAGCAGAGGGGTCTGTAGCCTCATAGGGATCATTAGGGGTATTTTAAAAGGCAAATCTCTGCAACATTACCCTAAAAATAAAACATCACAGAGAATTCAGCCATGATCCTGTCTGGTGACATCAAATCAAAAACGGCTGTTCTTTAGAAACTGCGAACCTAAATAAGCCAGTCACAAAAATACGACTTTTCCACTTTGGCTTTGACCAGCGCGGACCACCTCCAATTTGATTTATCACAGCATGTTGTTCACCAGAGGAGAAAGCAATTTTTTTTAAACTTTAAAGGCTTTTTCCCTGCCTGACACGTTACAGCTCCATCACTTAGGGGCTGTCAGTGTGCCGATGGGCAGCCCACGTACGGCGTCCTACCAGCAGGCAGCAGGTGGGATCAGTGTGCTAATGGTAACTAGATGTCAGTCAGGGTGAAAGGACCGAGTTATTCCACCGTGTTTTAGGGAACGGGTATCTCTGTCATTCATAACTATAGCTGAAGTATTTATTCTAAAAGTTTACTTTTTTTTTTAAAAACTGTAAAATACCTCTTTCAGTTTTAAGGATTGTCTGGTCCTTAACCAGGTTCTAAAATTATTCACAGCTAACCTCAGGTCTGAATCAACACACAGCAGATTCCAGCGTGCCATTATTTATTCAACAAAAATGAAGTCAAACTGGAGAAGTCACCTGTGACACCGACACGACACAAAGAAGACATGGCACCCTGGGAATTGTCGGAAAGCTTGACCGCAAAGATATAACATGATCTGGAAACTGGGAGGTGAACAACTGATAATACTGGTGGGGGTGGCTGGGGCTCAGGAAGTAGAGCGGGTGGTCTATCAATCGGAGCACGCCAACTCTCAACTGTGGCGTGGTGGAAACATGTTCTGTGGAGTAACAAATGCATCTCTGTCAGGTGAATATTGCCTACCTGGCTACATTGTGCTGTGGGCTTGTTTTTCTGGGGTTGGCCTGGGCCCCTCTGTTCCACTGAAGGGAAATTTTAATTTTACAAAGACATTTTGGACAATTCTATGTTTCCAACTTAGTTGGAACAGTTTCGAGGAAGCTCTTTTGTGTTTCAGGATAACTGTGCCCCAAGTGCACAAAACGAGCTCCATAAAGGCATGGTTGGATGAGTTTGGTGTGGAAAAACTTGATGGAACCACACAGCGCCCTGACCTCAGCCCCATCAAATACCTTTAGGGTGAACTGGAACAGAAATTGTGAGCCAGGCCCTCTCATCCCACATCAGTATCTGATCTCACAAATGCTCTGGATGAACAAGCAAAAATTTCCACAGACATGCTGCTAAAATCTCATAGAAAGCCTTCTAATAAGAGCGGAAGCTATTATAGCCACAAAGAGGGGGATCAACTCTGTGAAATGGTAAATGGACTGGCGCTTACATAGCACTTTTCTACTCTAAATGAGTAGAAAAGTGCTACAAGCCTCATTCACCCAGTGCTTTATTCTATGCCTTTAAGCAATCTGGGGGTTCAGCGTCTTGCCCAAGGACACTTCAGCACGTACACTGGAGAGGCCAGGGATCGAACCACCGACCTCTATCATCTGTTGCTGCCCACTGCCTGTAGATTTAGAATGGGATGTCATAAAAGGCCCTGCAGGTGTAATGTGTAGGTGGCCCAATACTTTTGTCAGGCTGCTACAACACCACTTTGTATCACAGTATAATTATTAAAAGGTTATTTTATTATAGTAGACCCTCTGATTTAATCCTGCTCCCATCTGATCTTTCACCACTCGGCTCTAAAGTGATGAAGCTACAACGCATGCCGCCTGTTTGTACATGCATTTGTCAGCTGTGCATGTGCTGCTGAAATGCAGCGTTACTTCTGCTTCCTCGGGGCTTTTAATTGTGCACATGCTTGTCCCCTTAAATGTGTGAAGAGTGTTTCCCTCCACCGAGGACAGACAGCACGTCTGACAGTGATGCGAGCTGTGTGGAGGAATCTGGGCGGTTGTCACTTTTCTCTCAGGCCTGTTATCTTCTTTATTTCCTGCCTGATCACAGCGAAACAGCATTATGCTCAGAGAAACCCACCCGGCTTATCAACACGGTTACCATCTTCTAATGTCTTTATCAGGCTTCCTGGACTTTAAAGTGGCTTTGTGCTGCACGGATTTATCTCAAATGAAAGTTCTTATCTGGCTGTACACTGCTGGAATAGTAAAATAAATAAATAAGTACTGTATAAAAGTATAAGATATTACAGCTGTCAACATGATCTTGCTGTAAACACGTGTTTTTTTTTGCAGGATGACTCCAGGGTATGCACACAAACATACAGTGGCTTGCAAAAGTTATCACCACTCTTGGCATTTTTCCTATTATTTGAGTTACAATCTGTCATTGTAATTAGATTTTATGTAACGAGCCTGCACAAAACACTTCAAAATAGTGGTGAAATAAAAAAGCATTTTCAAAAATTCTAAGTTTTTGAATTCTACGCAAGGTTGTTGTGGTGCCATATTTTTTCCATTTTGTGATGATGGGTTTAATAATGGTGCTCTGTGGGAGTTTCAGATATCTTTTCCACAGCTTTGTCCCTGACCTGTTTGGAGAGCTGCTTGGTCTTCATGGTGTGTCTTGCTTGGTGGAGCCTCTCGCTGCAGACTCTGGGGCCTTTCAGAACAGGTGTATACAATACTTAGATCATGTGACTTAGATTGCACACAGGTGGGCCTTTTTTAACTAATGATGTGACTTCTGAAGGTAACTGGTGGCACAAGGTCTCATTTAGGGGCTTCATAGTGTCATGGTCCCCTGTCCTCCTGGTGCGGACCCACCCCTTCTCTCTGGCTCTCTCCCTCATCACCTCCCTCTGTCTCTCCCCTGTCGGGCTGGGGCTGGGCACCATTAACCTTTCACCTCCACAGCTGTTGCAGACTAGCCACGCCTCCTGACACGCCCGGCTTCCCATCAGCTGGAGCTCAGCCGTGGGCTTTTTATTCTGCTGTGGAGCGCCTGGTCTTCGCTGGATCGTTGCTTATGCTCGCACCTCCGCCGTTCTTGGATCCCGGCCCCGCTTTTGGATTTGCCTAAACGGAAGGACTCGCTCACCCAGCCTGGCCCGCTCACATCTGGAAACCCATCCCCACTCGCTTGCAAAATCACTCCACTCTGTTATCAATAAAACTTGTTAAACGTGCTTCTGCACTGGACCCTCGTTCTTCTACCATGACACATAGCAAAGGGGGTGAATGCATATGTGTCATTTTTTCTAAATATGTCAGAATGGATCCAAACGCAAGTCCAGAGTTGCAACCAAAAGCACAAAAAGGAGCTAAAACTGAACTTCACTTGACATAGCTCGGGTTGATACGAACATAACATGACATGGCAGAAAAACATGGCGTGGAGACGAGCGAGCAGAACTTAGAGATAGGCAAATGATACCAATGCCTTTCTTTTTGTCTCAGAGGTAATTGACAAAGAAGCATTTGGCAAAACCAGAGAATCCCCTGAAATACTGGGAAGTATCAAAACATTATATATAAAATATTTTCTAAATCTGGCCAGAAGGGGAGCAGACTGAAGCCTGACACAGTAGAGAAAATACTATTTCTGAATAAAAAGCTGAACCAAGAACAAAATCTTTGTCTCCTTCCATCTGTGAGGAAACATTCCTGATGGACCCCACAAGTCCCTAAATGCCTGATAAACTGTTACCTTTAAAGGGTTTCTTTAAAACCACTAAAACAAGATGTTTCTGTGTTCATCCAAACACCAGAATCAGTCATGAAAGTGCAGCAGGAAGGATCTCTGGTCTTCCTATATGTAGAGACTTGTAGTCCAGTTTTTATGTTAAGCTTTCTAATTGAACATGGACCAATATTTTACCTGGCAGAGGTTTTATGCCGGATGCCCTTCCATGTTCCAACCTTCGACTCTATGTGTGCCCCTACATACAGTAGAAATGAACCAGGGACCTTTTGCTAGTAAGGTGATTGTGCAAACCACTACACTACAGAGGACACACACGCCTCACTTATTAATGTTAGATCACTAACAATACGGGATATGCTATTATCATCATCCCCACTGGGGATAAAAATAATAATATACTAGTGGGGCAGGAACTAGTAAACTGGGGGAGGTGGGGCCTCCCCCTCTGCCTAACTTTGATGACGGCACACACTTGTTGTGGTGTCATTTCAATAACCTTATTCAGTGTCACCACATTTATTTGGATACAATTTTTTGCCAAGATCTTGTATTGAAGATGGGAGAGTCGGACTGTTGCGTAAAACCTTCTCCAGCACATCTCAAAGATTCTCTGGGGTTAAGGTCTGGACTCTGTGGTGGCCAATCCGTTTGTGAAAATGATGTCTGGTGCTCAGTGAAACACTCTTTCACAATTTGAGCCCAGTGAATGCTAGCATTGTTATCTTGGAATATGCCCGTGCCATTAGGGAAAAAAAAACTCCACTCCCGGTCAGCTGACACACACACACACGCACATATTAGGGCTGTCAAAATCAATGTGTTCATCCAGAGTAATCAATTTGCTAGATTAATTTGATTTTAAAAAATTGCATGCTCAGTGCACAAGAGCTCAAAATCCCACAATTCCACTGATGCAGATTGGTGCTCCAAGACCATCTGTTGGCAGGACCAGCTGATCAAAACGGATGAAACTGACCCTCTGGCTGGGAAGTTTGAGAACCAGACGGAACAATCAATCATCATAAAGTAATTTGCTCACTATTGTAGGAACGAGTTTTCATTTCACTAAAGTGCTTCCATCTTTAAGCACCACATCAATGCAAGGCTCACATTGGTCAGGGATTCCCCTACAAGTACTTCAGGGACCGCGGTGCCCGGCTTACACCAAACCACCCTCACCCACCAGCAGGGCTTCAGTAAGTCAACCTCTGACAAATTGTAAGGTTTTGTTTTTCATTTTTATTTTTTTTTCAGTCTGGGCTCCATATCTGTTCTTGAATTGAAATAAAACACATGTCAAGTGTATCTATCACCATCTGTCATGAGTCTTTTTTTCCCCCTCAAAAAAAATGAAACCAGGGACCTTTCGCTTTTAAGTGTAAACCACTCCATTACAGGGCACACTCTTAATGAATAGTTATTAATCTGAATTAATCCACTGCGGCCCTGTGATTAATCTGATTTGACAGCCCTAATGCATATGTGTGTGTGTGTGTGTGTGTGTGTGTGTGTGTGCTGCCTGGATCAAAAAAAGACACCACCTGTATATTACCTATATATAGAGACGGGATGTGAATGTGAAAAATGGGCAGCATGAATTCATTTATGCATTATATTAGCTTAGATGTGTTTGAGTTTACAGAGCACACCACAGTGAGCACCAGTTACTTTTATTCCTCTGCTACATTTTAGCATATCATTACTACTTTTTCTCTAATGTGACATTTTATGCTGTTTTAATAATGTGAGTGTTGCCACTTTTCCCTGAAACATTTTTGGGCTCCTTTTTTTTTTTTTATTTTTCCCCCGATAC
>VUQH01022904.1:8307-29218 GCA_015106775.1 Etroplus canarensis | reverse complement strand
AAATGTCTTTGGTAAAGGCAGTGGGAGTGTTTGAAAATAATATAAAAACTGGGGTAAGATAGTCATTTTTATCAAATGTATTCGGCCAACCATGGATATAGGCAAGGAAGACCAGTGATTCAGTGTCTCAGTTACTCTCTCCAGTAGGGGGTTGTAATTTGCTGGGATTATGTTACTTAATTCAGGAGTAACTTTAACACCTAAATACCTGAAACCTTCTGTAGCTGTTGCAAATGGGTGTTTATAACAGGATTCTCTCTTTCTCTTTTGTTAAGGAACATTAATACTGATTTGGAATTATTAATTTTATACCCTGAAAACCTTCCAAAATGTTCAATTGTTTTTATCAAATTGGGAACACTATTTCTTAAATTTTTTAGGAAAAATATATCATCTGCAAATAAGGCAATGCTGTGATCGACTCCTCCTATTGTAATGCCTGATATCAGTGTATGCATTTGCACTGCCATGGCTAAAGGTTCAATTGCTAATGTAAATAACAGTGGGGACAAAGGGCAGCCCTGGCACGTGGACCTCTGTAAGCTAAAGGGTCACGAAATGGTATTATTAGTTAAAATCTCCACAGTTGGGTTTGAGTATAAGAGTCTGATCCACTTAAGAAACCTTTCGCTGATGTGCAGTGTTAGTATTCCCCCACACATAACATTTTTTGCATTTAGGCCAGAAAGTTCAATTTTGGCCTCATCTGACCAGAGCACCTTCTTCCACATGTTTGCTGTGTCCCTTACATGGCTTTTGGCAAACTGCAAACAGAACTTCTTATGGCTTTCATCTTGCTACTCTTCCATAATGGCTAGATTTGTGGAGTGCACAACTAATAGTTGGGAGAATCTGTCCAGTGGACAGAGCCGTGGATCACTGCAGCTGCTCCAGCATTATCATGGGCCTCTTGGTTGCTTCTCTGATTAATGCTCTCCTTGCCTAGTCTGTCAGTTTAGGTGGATGGCCATGTCTTGGTAGGTTTGCAGTTGTGCAATACTCTTTCAATTTTCAGATGATGGATTGAACAATGCTTCATGAGATGTTTAAAGATTGGGATAAGATTGGGTTTTTTATAACCTAACCCTGCTTTAAATTTCTCCACAACTTTATCCTTGACCTGCCTGGTGTGTTCCTTGGGCTTCATGATCCTCTCAGACCTTCACAGAACAGCTGGATTTGTACTGAGCTTAAACTATGCACAGGTGGACTCTATTTAATAATTAGGTGACTTCTGATGGTAAGTGGTTGCGCTGGATTTTATTTAGGGGTATCAGAGTGAAGGGGGCTGAATACATATGCACGCTATGCTTTTCAGATTTTTATTTATAAAATATTTTGAAAACCATGAACTTTTTTCCTTCCACTTCACTATTATACACTACTTGTGTCTATCATCTGAAACCCCAATAAAATACATTTCATTTTTTGGTTGCAACGTGACAAAATGTGGAAAAGTTCAAGGTGTATGAATACTTTCACTAGGCACTCTATCATGACTGGGTATAAAAGCAGCATCCATCAAATTCTCAGTCTTTGCAAGCAAGGATGGGTCATAGCTCATACATTTGTGCCCAGATTTGTGAGAGAATTATTAATCAGTTTAAAAGGAACATTTGTCAGTGCAAGCTTGCAGAGAATTTATGTCTTTTAACATTTACAGAGCATAATACTCTAAAAAGCTTCAGAGAATTCAGAGATGTCTCAGTGCATAAAGGCAAGGTTGGAAACCACTGGTGAATGTGCATGATCTTCAAGCCATCGGGTGACACTGCCAAAACCATCAAACCATTATCACGTAACACAGTCCATTGCTGTGTTGCATGATGCAACTTGAAACTGCATCATGCAAAGAGGAAGCCATATATCAGCTCTATGCAGAAATGCTGCAAAGTTCATCTCAGATGGAGTAAAAGGCTGTGGAACTGTGTGCTGTGGTCAGATGAGTCCACATTTCAGCTACTTCTGCCAATGATGAAAACAACCATCCACATTGTTAGCAGCAAAAAGTGCAAAAACCAGAATCTGTGATGGTATGGGGTTGCATCAGTGCCCAAGGCATGGATGAGTTGCATGTATGTGAAGATATCATTGACTCTGAGGCGTACAGTACATTAAAATTTGAGACACATATGCCACCATCAAGGCCACATCTCTTCCCCAGACGTCCATGCTTATTTCATCAGTACAGTGCCAGACCACATTCTGCACAGGCTACAACAGTCTGGCTTTATAGACACAGAGTGCATGTACTTGACCGGCCTGCTGCCGGTTCAGATCTACTGTATCTCCTATTGAAAATGTATTGCACATCATGAAGAGGAGAATCAGACTGTGGACCACGGCCTGTTGAGCAGCTGAAGTGTTATATCACACAAGAATGAACAAGATTTCCAATTGCAAAACTACAAAAATTGGTGGTCTCACTTTCAAAATGATTAAAAAGTATCATAATGGTAAACATGCCTCTGTCCAAACTTTTGTTGAGTGTGTTGCAGCTATGAAATTCTAAATTTGTGTACACTTAAAATGATTCAGAAAAACTAGTAAAAATGTTTTCTTCTATCAAACGAAGCTTCATATGAATTTTTTTTTTTTTTTTTTTCATTTTGGAATTTTTTTTTTTTTTTTTTGCATTTTGGAAAATATCTCAGCTTTTCTGGAAATGGGTTTTGACAAAATATTTTATCTGCAAAATTCTGTCTGTAAAATTTTAAAATATAAAATATTTTGGCAAAGCACCCGCCAAGGGTTTACAGGTTGGTGTTTGGTTGCTGTTTGTGTTTCCAGCTGAGGCTGCATTTGGATTAAGGTCCTGCACTTCACCTGTTGATCTAAAATCAGGTCAGCAGAGCAGATTTCTGCAGGGGTAGAAATGCACCCACAGAAAAGTTCCAGAAAAAAACTTTGTTTACTCGGAATTATGATATTACCATCTGCTTCAGGCCTGCATATTAGTGATTACATGATACTGTTCAGTGAGAAATGTGGGTCAAGCCTCTGCCTGCACAGTGAGCCTCTTGGGTGGGAGTTAGGGCAGTAACTATTACTGCTTACATACTGTTGATGTTACAGTATATACATATTCCAGTAATGTTTAGGTCTACAATGCCAAATAATAGTAACAAACAAATCACTCCCTATTAATAGAACATGATAACAGAAATAAACACAAATTAAAGTTGAGGTTGAGGGAATATATGGCAACCTTGAGGTGTCAAACACAGTAACATCAGACAAAACAACACTCAAAAAACCATTTCACACAACAAAATAGAATACAGAGCTTTTTTTCATGAAACACATGTGAAAAAAATTTCACTTCACGGAAAAACATTACTTCCTGTCAGTCTTACCGCGTTTTCGGTTTTGTTGTTGTGTTTTTGTTGTTGCACTTTGGGGCCACTGTTGTGTATGTCAGTTTTGCATGTACTGCTGTGCAAAAAGGACAGTTTTCACAGCATTCTATGGAGTCATGTGAGAAATAAGTAGCCCTTACTGATTCCATCAAAATAAAACAAACAAACAACTTTTATTAATCCCCAGCTGGGGAAATTCGAATTACCAACACTCACACCCACACTATTACATGCAGCATGCAGTGAAGGAGGTTGGCAAGCAAGGCTGCCATTGCAGGCACCAGGGAGCAATGTGGGGGGGTTTGGTGCCTTGCTCAAGGGCACCTCAGCAATGCTCAGGGGTGATGTCTCTCTGGCCTCCGGTCCACCTCCACATATGGGTACAGGGTGAGGTCTTGGACCGGCAGGTCTTCGATGGCCACTGGGTCTAGGTTCGGGCAGGTCTTGAACCGGCAGCCTGAGCAACCCTCCGGCTCCCAAACGAGTCCTCTGACGCAAGTAGCAGCCAGCTGCTGCTAATCTTGTGACCCTCATTAACTGATCGTCAGCCAGTGTGCAGAAGCTCTGGCAGTTTGCTGGTCGGAAGCATTCAGGTGCGTGTTAACACAATGTCGCAGTCTTCCCAGGTGTGGGCGTCCCAGCAAATTCACTCTATTGTCAGACTATGCAATGCTCAGAAAATTACACAAAACTACATCTCAGAATCTAAAGGCCTCAGTCAGCATGTTAATTGTTAAAGTTCATGCCAGTACAATTAGAAAAAGGCTGAACGTGTATGGCTTGTTTGGAAGGGTTGCCAGGATAAAGCCTCTCCTCTCTAAAACAAGCGTGGTGGCAAGTTTGCAAACTTGTATCTGAACAAACCACAATACTTATAGAACAATGTTCACTGGACAGATGAGACCTAAGTGGAAATGTATGGCCATAATAACACCACGTTTGGTGAAAGAAAGCCAAGCACAAGATATCAGCACAAATACACTTGTGGGTTTGGGCTTGTTTTGCAGACACAGAGGACCTGGGCCCCTTGCAGTCATCGACTACAACATGAAATTCTCTGTATACCAAAATATTCTAGAGTTAAGTGTGAGGAAATCTATCCAACAGTTAAAGGTTGGCCCAAATTGGTCATGCGACAGGACAATGATCCCAAACAGAGCAGCAAATCTACAGCAGAATGGCTGAGAAAGAAAACATCAGTGTGTTCCAATGACCCAGTCAAAGTCCAGACCTCAACCTGATTAAAATTCTGCCTTAAGAGAGCTGTGCATAAACACATGCCCACAAACTCCAATGAACTGAAGCCACGTTATATAGAAGAATGGGCCAAAATTCCTCGCCAATGATGTAAAAATCTGATAAAGTCATACGGAAAAGGATTACATCAAATTTATTGCTTGCTTCTACAAGATACTGAATCATGGGGTGTGCTCAGTTTTTCACAGGACTGTGAAAACTGTCTTTTTTTTATGACTATATTTAAGTAGTGTTGCTGGAATAAAGGTCATATCTGTAAAAAAAAAAACCCAACTTATTAGATTAACTAAAAACCACCAACTCTATATATATGTACTTACAGTTGATACTAAAGTCCCAAATCCTTTCTCAAAGACCAAATAAAATCATTTATCTTCTGTAGTGGTTATTTAATGTCCTTCTGATAACCACTGATTGTCTCTAAGCAAATGTCTGATGCTTCACATCCAGAATAATCCAAGGTCCACAGAGCTGCGTTGATGCTGAGATAAAACTGTATTTTTATTAATAAGGAAATAAGGCTTTGCAAAGGATAGCAAAGAATAAGGATTGCAAGCAGTGTCAATACAGGCCTAGACCTGAGAATGTGAGGTCAAAGATGGTCTTTCTGCTCCACCCACACCCTTCAGGTAGCCTCACCTGTCTATTCACACCCATTTGAGCCACTAGATGTGGAAGATTCAAAGGAATATGAGACACTGTGATACCATCGTACTTTATACATAATCATCTTTGGCTCCTGTGTTTTCTGTAATACTACAATGTGTCTGTAATACAGTTTTTCTATCAAATCAGCACAGTATCATTACATAAAATATCACAGATTGCAATGGGGTTCCAACACCAAAATAAAAGCAGAGGATGAAACAGTGAAGAGGCAGCTGGAGCCCCACTGGGTGCTGGAAACACATTCTGCACTTTGTACTGAGCCAAGACACAACCTGATGCCTCTCTCTTTCATCCCATTTCCCACAATCCTGCTGCACATGGTGCTGGCATGCCCTCCCACTCCCTCTATTTGCACACACACACACACACACACACACACATGCACGCGCAGTATATAAATGAATGTGTACGCTTTGCTTACATAAATGAACCTGCACTGTGACGTAGCCGTCATCACAGAAACATTAAGCTGCAGTATGTAAACAGCAGAAAAGAGCACAACTTTTCTCTTCCTTACGCACACTTGAGCGCTTAATGTCCTTCTATGACTCACAGCACTACTCCAGCCATAAAATGTCATGACCATTTATGTTCACAAAGACCAAACGCTCTGCTGCAGTGATTCAGTGCAGCACATTTGAGTTACAGAGTGGCTGCACTTTTATTTAAAGAGCTTCTCTCCACTTATCACAGGATATAATTAACATTATTTCTTATATATTCAGAAGTGCAGTTCCAGATGTCAAACATCTGTTCAATAAATGGCGCAAGGTTTATGTAAGTGCACTGCATGAGAAATGCACGAGATAACAGGGGGCTTTTACATACACATTATGTAGTTGTAACAGTTTTAACAATGTATACTGTTGATGTAACATTCAAATTTAAGTTTGAAAGCTATATTATCTAGTTGCCATGCTGGCTAAATGTGATTTTTAGTGTTATTTTTCACTTAAACTGCATATGGAAACACACTGAATATGATTTACTCAAAATCCCCAGTCTTTGAAATCCAACGAGCGTGCTGTATTCACCTTTTTTCCTATGCAAGGGTTTGTGATAGTGTCTACTCTGTGATCTAAAATGATAAAAAGGAAACAATGCTGACTGCATTCATTAAGATTTGTTTAACTTCTAATGTCCACCAGGTCAGGAGCAACCCATCTAGCGGCTATGGTTAAAGGTTGGATTCAGTTAGAGCCACATGCTAGGTCCCCAAGTTTTCAGACCTTTCAGATGACCTCTCAAAGATTTCATTTTTTTTGTAAGAGCTTTTCAATTTGGGATTCACGATATTAAAAAAAGGGTTGTCTTAACCTCACCCAGTGGTTCTCAAACTTTTGTTGCCCCACTTCAGATGCTAAAAAGTTCAACTCCCGCACCTCAGAATTTTATCAAAAAAGGATCTACATTAAATTTTACTGAAGTAAAGGTTCATATCATCGGTGCAAAAGCATCAGCACACATTTGCTTGTTTCTTTTTGGTATAAAAATCATATCTATTCACTTCAGTTTCCCATCATATTTTTCCCCATGTTGTCCACGCCCCCACCGTTTGAGAACCACTGTCTTAACCTAATCCAAAACCTGACCATGAGATAGGCTGCTGATGACTTGGTGGATTTTAGGTTAACACTCCTGCTGTTGTGCAAATTGTACATGTACAATTTATGGCACAGTGTTGAGAAAACACATTTTCCAGACAAAATGAAGGGTTTCTTGTTATTTTTTAGCCTTAATTTGGACAGGAAAGTAGGGAGAGTATGAGAAAACTGACCTGCAGGAAATGGTCTAGGGCAATTTTGAACCCAGGCTCCTACAGAAGGGACTCTAGCCTTCAGTATATGGGTTGCCTACTTAACCAGATGAGCTTCAGTATTAAGTCAGCTCACCACTGGTTAACTCAGACCCCAGCTTGAATAAATAACTACTGCTGCATGTGAAAGAAAAGTTGAGTTGTGTTTCTCAAGAGGAAGCCACATAATGATCAGTTGGAACTGAAGGCCACAAGTGTGTGTTATGGTAAACATAGGCTAAAGTCTTTAACAAGTGATAAGAAAAAGAGGAATACAAACAAAGATATTTCTGCTCCTGCTGCAGACTGATTGTGTATTCAGAAATGTCTGACAGGGTTATAAGAATGCTGTGCTTGAACAGCTGTTGTAAACTCAAAGAGCAGGCTGTTAAAAAACTTGCAGTAACACTTTGATACTCAAGATACACATATTTCTATTTACTTTTCATTTATCAGATAGTTGTTACACACTTATTGATCCCTTTGTCTGTATGATCATATACTGCCTGGCCAAAAAAAAAAGTCACCACCTGTTTGCTCAGGTGGTGACCTTTCAGTGGATGATTATTGAAGTTATTAAAGTGTTTCAGCTGGCAACAAATTATTTATTCCTATTGATGCAGTTAGTAGCTTCTTATTTCTTAAACCACCAAGTGGGAAGACATATCCTCTGGTCAGGGAAAAGATGTTACACTATTTCAGAAAGGTCAAAAATTGACGACGATGATTGCTGAAACGACTAAACCTGTATTAAAAGTTATCCAGTGCATTGTTAAACCCTGGAAGGATAGAGTTGAACATCATCTTTGAGGAAGAAATGTGGTTTTCTTGAAGATACGCAGCTGTTTAGTCCAAATCCCTTATCACTGAGACTAAAAAGTTCAGTTTGCCAGGGAGTATAAAGGTTGGACTCTGGAGTAATGGAAAAAGGTCATGTCATCTGATGAAACCAGATTTACCTTATTCAAGAGTGATGGGGGTAAAAAGAGGGCTGGATGAAGTGATGCACCCACCACGTCTAGTGTCTGCCATACAAGCCCATGGTGGCAGCGTTATGTTCTGTGGTTTCTTCAGGTCAGTTGGTCAGGTCTATTTTCAGCAATCTTAGGTGCCCAAAAATGAGGTCGACTGAATACACTGACTGATCAGGTTTTTCCATCCGTTGATTTTTTTTCCCCATTGATGATACGAGCATATTCCAAGATGACAATGGTAGGATTTGTCAAGCTCAAGTTGTGGAAAAGGGCTTCATGAGCACAAGACATAATTTTCACACATGGATTGGCCACCACAGAGTCCAGACCATAACCCCAGTGGCAATCTTTGGGATGTGAGAAAACATTAAGCTGCAGACCAAATCTCCCCCCCTCCAAAACAAGAGCCCGTCAAAAATGAATGCAACTCTGGATGGAAATAAATTTTATGATGTTGCATAATCTTATCAAAACAATGCCACAGTGAATGCGTGCTGTCCTCAAAGCCAAAGGCGGTCCAACTTTGTTTTTGGCCAGCAGTGTATTCTACAGCGTCTTGGTCACTTTTAAGAGATCCATCAATTAGAGTTAAATGTACACTATTAACATTTCTATTTTAAGTTTAGCAACAAAAAGTAGGTCACTTATTAAGTATTATTAAAACATAATGATGACTCTCATGGTACTGCCACCTTATAAGGACCATACTGGACAAAGCCTATTAAGATTGCAATTTACAGGTAAAACTCTTGGTTACTGCCCTATTAGTTGTACAATATTAGAGTAATATTAGATTAGTGATTTATAGTGAGCGTAATAAAAAGCCAACATACAACTAATAAGTATACCAATTTGCAATGAGTTAAGGGTGAACATGAATACCTCATGACAAAAGAACTGGTTTTGTATGCATGTTCACCACAATGGCAGTTTCTCTGCTGAAATTATGCTTTTTTGATAGCTTGATTAGAAATATAAATTTGTCAAGAGAATAAAAAAGCCTAAGTAATCAAAATGTTACAGAAACCTACGAGAAATGCCAAAAACTGGCAAAAAAATCTCACTGCCTGATGAAAGATGTGGTTCTTGGCAGTTTTTGTCACATTTTAAGCTACTTACAACAGTAATGAGGCTTCAGTGTCGGTGAGATAAATCTAATAAAGAGGGGAAAAGGAAGACATTTGTAAAAAATTTCACAGCTGACACTTCAAAAAGGTGAAACCTTTTAAATTGGATACCTTTTATTTTTATCAGTATTTCAGCAGCTTTGACAGGTAAAATACAACTTATTATTACTCGTGTTTTTCTTTCTTTTCAGAGGGTACGGTAAAGGGGGGGGGGGAAGAGGGCTGGGACAAAAAAAAAGTCTTAGAATACATTTGTGTTCAAATTTTCATTTCAAGTCTGAATCCCACATTTGTGGGGAGAAATAGTGGTGTTCCAGGAAACCAAGTTTGCTTTTTTTAAAACAACAAAAAAAAACTAAACAAAACATCTAACCTGAAATGAACTGAGCCAAGCTAGAGTACAGGTTGATAAATGCATGTGTTGACTGATGAATGTTCAGAATTTCTGGGAGAACAGACACCTAAAACTATCCTTTTGTGCTGTGCCAAAGCATGTGCTGTTAGAAATGTCAGTACATTTTTACTCATTTCCCCCCTAAAGTAATCACACAGGCATGAGGCATGGAACACCAGCAGATATGGTGTTTGTGCGTCCATGAAAATAATTACATTACATGGCAGATTTAAAAAAAACAAAACAAAAAAAAAACCACTCACATGAAGACACACTTACGTGTAATCAGGCAGCTTTAGGATGCCCTAATTTTCCTACTCGTGCAAACACATTTAATTCCTCTCTCCACTCCAGGGCTCAACTTGTGTTTTCTAAGTTCTCACAGTTCTGGATGTTGTATTTACATCACCTCAGGTTTAAAAGTGCAGCACATGTTAAGTAGCTATTTACACATAGAAAAATATGGGAAGAGGGGCACAGAGTGGTGTGGGGCATTTTGCTGACAAAGCTGTGGAAATTCATCCTTTGCACATAATGAAATGCTTGTTCTGACTTAGACCCACACACACACACACACACATTCAACGTAAACACTGCATAACCATTCAGAGTTCTGTAGAAAATAGTTACGTGTTCACATTCTTGTAGAATATACACTGTACACACTCCGAGGACAAGCAGGAACATGATTAGTCTCGCCCCTCCTCTGAATATGAAAGCACTGAATTACAAATCGAATTTTAGTGCAGTGCAAATTAAGACATTGTTTCCGGAGACATTCCTCTGAAGATACGACATTCAGTGCTTCCTCAAACCTACAGGTTTAAATGAAGCTCACTGATGATAAGCTGTGATGATTTTTAGTTGAACTTGAACAACAGAAGCGGTTTACTGTAGGCACGACAAAAGTTATAGATCGCATCCTTTTACTTCCATACACACGCAAAAGTTCCACTTTTATTTTTTAACTCTGAATGTATGAAGCCTCTACAGTCCAAAAAGGAAAACATAAAACAGACAACTGTGTAAAAATGTGTATTTTCTGAGTCTTCACACAGACTCAGCATTGCTTTATATATATTAGTCTGAAGTCATGTGGTGGCTCGTGAAAAGGGAGCCACTGTAGTAAAAAAAAAATTCTTCTTTTTCCTCTTTACATGTTGTTAACTTCAATTATTTTGCTGATCCTAGTTTACTGTAGACCTGTGGGGGTGGAATGAGAGTGTGCAGAGGTCTAGCTGGTGTTCACTTTGAGGTTCTTCAGTTGGTGAAGCAGCGAGTCCTTCTCCATCTGAGCCTCAGCCAGCGCCATCTTTGCTCGCGATAGCTCCACCTTTAAACATTCATTCTCCTCCATAAGCATCTGAAAGCAAACAATGACAAGAGAAGGAGAGAGTAAAAAAATATCCATCTATCCATCAATTTTCTTCCACTTATCCAAATCAGGGTCACAGCGGGGATGTAGTCTATCCTAACTATCATGGGGCAAGTTGCCAGTCTACCACAAACTTCTTCACATACATCCACAAACCAGCTCATATTCAACATTGAAAATGCACAGAAAGAACAACAGACTCACTCACAGGTCAGTTTCCTTTGTCTATTTCAGGGCTAACACAGAGACAGATAACCATTAACATTCACACCTATGGCCAGTTTAGAATTATTAATTAACCCAACATGCATGTCTTTGGACTGTGGGAGGAAGAGAGAACATTCAAAAACTCCACTTAGAAGGTCCCCGGCCAACCAGTAGATTCAAACCAAGGACCTTCTTGCTGGGAGTCAACAGTGCAAACCTGAGCACCATGTCGCACAATTTTTATTTGTTTATATAATGCAAATATTTAAACAAACTTTTTCATCTTTCTGAGACCCCGAAATGACTGAATTACTAGTCACTGTTAACCAGCTAGCTCCAGTCCTTCCCATGTGATGTTTCCCTAGTGCCTACACTGCAGCTCATCAGGCTGTAAACATACATTTAATGCTGACTAGTTGCAAATTTACATGGAAATCTCTAGAGATGGTCATATGAGTCAATCAGAAGAACTGCAGTTTTTGGCGCTTCCAGAATGATACGTTTATTTATCCTGGAGGTAGCAGCTTGTGTGCGATACACAAGTCAAATGCTGATTGGTTGAAAACCTAAACAGGAAAGGTAATGACCACAGCATATTTGACCACAAAGAAGAAGAAGCATAAACATCAATAACAAAGCTCAAAAAAGTACAGACGAGAAGCACGAACAATGGTCACAACAGATTTAACAGTTTTTCCACGCTTAGTTTCACACCACTGCAATGAGGTTTTTGTTTAAAATAACTTCTGTCTTTTAGCAAAGATCACACAGCCAGAAAAGAGAAGCAGTTTTAGCTACCTGAGTCAACACAGATCCTAACTGGGGGTTAAAGTTTAAAAGCTATTGCCTTGTTCAAAAAAAATTAAGAACAATCGGTCGTCATAGTACAACACAGTCTGTTAAACCTCAGGATCTCAGTCTATCCAATTAGGAAGCATAAACCATTGTGAATCCTGGTTTTCAGCTGCTTTGGTGCAAATGTATGTAACATCAGGTTCACCGGAGAGGGAACAAGACAACCTCCAAGAAGGGTGTTGCAGGAGGTGGTGACAGACCATTGCTCTCTCCTTATCCCTCCTGACTGAGTTTTCTCTTGTTTTGCTTTTTGCTGGTATACTCTACTGGTAGAATATGATTGTATCTGCAGCCCATTCAAGGTTGCACAGGAAGTCCAAGTCTTCCAGGATGGCAGGAAGGTTTGCTGTGTCTCCCAGTACAGCCTTAAGATCGTTGGAAGAGATACCAAGAGATGGGCTATTGTACAAGGAGAGCTGGATAGAGCCATAGAAGGGTATCAATCCAGCAGCAGGCACAGTAACTGCTCCTTTGTGCACGCAGGAACAGCTGTGTCAGAACCCTACAAAATAAATTCCAGCAGAATACTCGTATAGATGTTTCTGACCAAACTATCAGAAAAGTCCATGAAGATGGCATGGGGTCCTGATATCCTTTAGTGGGTGGGACTTGTGCTCACAGTCCAGCACCAAGCAGCTCGACTGGCTTTCATTAGAAAACACCAGAAGTGGCAGGTCCACCTTTGGTGCCTGTTCTTTTCAAAGATGTGAGTAGGTTCCCTACTAAACATGTGACAGATGTGGATGCATCATCATCCAGTATGGCTGGTTTGGCAGTGCGTCAGTGATGATCTGGGGAGGCATATCCTTAAAGGACTGACTAGACCTTCACTCGCTAGCCAGTAGACACCTGACTACTGTTCTCAGAGCCAATGTCAGATCTTTTACTGGTGCAATGAGCCCTAGGTTTCTCCTGGTACAGAACAGTGCCTCATGTGGCCACAGAGTGTTGGCAGTTCCTGGATGATGAGGCACCAACGCCACTGGCTGACCCTCACATTCCCCTGACAAAAATCCAATTGAGAACTGCTAGGACGTTATGAATCAGTGCATCTGATAGTGCCAAACAACACCACAGACTGTCCAAGAACTCAGTGATGCTATGATCTATTTTTGGAAGGAGATGCACCAGGACACCATCCACCTTGTCTGAGCATGCTCAGACACTGTCAGGAGTGCATAGAAGCATGTGGATCAGACTTTTAACGGATTTTAACTTTGATCTATAGTGTAATTTTGAATCCAGCCCTCAAAGACGATGATTTTGGTTTCCACTGATCGAGTTTACATAATTTTGTTTCCACCAAGTTATACATTATATATCAGTACAGATTTTCAACTTGAATATTTCATTCATCAAGATCCAGTGTGTGATTTAAGTGTTTCTGTAATTTTTTGAGCAGTGTATATAATTTTTTTTTTTACCCATGACAATCACTGGAACACTGGTACTTAATATTGTAAAAAACTGTATGTGACTGCTTACTCTGAAAATAAAATACTTTTACATAAATTTTAAAATATCACTCCCACTGTAAATGAAAATGAAGCCAAACAATGAACCAGAATAGCTTCGCAAAAGCAAAAGCAAAATTTGGCACAACATGTTTCAGCCTCCAGAAAAATCAAACAGAAAGAAACAACATTCTCATTGATTGTGAAGAAGAGGCGCAAAATGTGGCTACATTAAGACTGTTTGTAGATAAGGTCTCTATGATTTCTACTATATTTCCAGTATGTTTGCTGCATGTCTCACCTTTTCCTTGTTAGACGGAGAGGGGCTGGTGGGTGGAGCGTGAGTCTGAGTTGCTATTGAAATACCACAGATGCTGCCCACAGTTTCAGGAACGGGACTCAGAGAGCTGTCAATCACTGAGCCAGCTTTCTTGGGTTTGGCCTCTGCTGCGCCATCCACTGTGAGGAGGAAGCGAGAGAGAACAGGAGGGAGTTTGGATGTGTGGATGTACCAAGCGTGGACTTAAAAAGCATTTAATAGGTCATCTTATATAACTGCACTGAATCAGCACAGGAGCGGAGGTGGAAAGATCTGGCAGATGAAAACGCGTGCTCGTTTGTCACCTCCTATAGAGAAAGACCCGTCGTCTCTTCTGTGTATGAATAGGCTGTCAATGTGTAGAGTGATCGGGGAGGACTCGGAGTCTGAGGGATTTTCACGAGGGCTGTCATCCTGCAGGAGAGAGAGCACATGTTGTTGGGATGGAGTGTAAGTTTTGATGACATTTAACTTGGTTACAGAAGCAGCTGCAGTGTGAGGCAGTGAGTTATGGGCTCTATTACTACAACTGGATTTGAAACAATAAGACAGATATTGTACTGAAATAGTTCTGGTAGCAAACTGCAAAAATAACTTCGGGGTAAAACAAACAACGCAAGGAGCTGGAACACCACCCACCCATCCATCTTTTTCACCTTTAAATTGATGTGCGTGTCCTTGACACTGATCTCCATGGGCAGCACCTGTGAGGCAGAGTCGTCCTCCAGGAAGAGGGCGAGGTTGCGGAGTGAGGACATCATGAAGCTCGCCTGGTAATCGTGAAGATGCAGCTGCAGAAAGCCGTTACGTTCGGCCAGTGGGGAGTGAGCGGCGGCGCAGGGCCCGCTTTCCAGCCGAGCCTTCACTGCTGGACTGCGGAGGCCCCGGATGGATGCAGAGCTGGTTTCACCGCCAGCTGAGGAGGAGAACACACAAGCTGTTTAGCATCGGCGTCACACCTGTGAAGTGTGCGTAGAGTCAGCTTAAATATACCTGACATTAAAATACACCCAACATGAACTAAGGTTTGTGTCTTCAGACAGTAATTACAGTTCACATGAATCTCACTTAAGACAAAGCGAAAGGTTCAATCTAGTGTCTTTGTGTCACAGCGAGACCCATAAATCAGCCAAGACAGACAGCTGGTATTAACTTAGTGCAAATTTTCTCTGAATGTGTTTAACAATAAGGAGGAAGAAACTGCATGACAATATTGGAAATCCCGAAGTAGAATGAGGAACTTGCAATTTTCAAAGAAAAATCTAAGACATCTCTGGATGTTTTTGAAAAATTATCAATACTGGCCTCAAAGACACAGCATCAGCTAGCTTGTAGATATGTCAAAGAAGTCATTTGAATAAACTGGTATCAAAATCCCTCTTTTCTCAACATCACTATATTTGATCATTAGCCAGCTGTCCACAGATGACATCAGGTTAAAAAAAAAAAAAAAAAATTCCTGTCCCTCCCCAACTCTAACTAAGTTGGCCTAATGAGATAAGAGCAAGGGTCCAAGCCCAATTAGAGTAACCCAATCATATTCTGTTTTAACTATTTTTGAATCACTTCTACATACACTGATCATACACATTTTTAAAATAGCTGAAGTCACTTCATTACATGATAGTTGATTTTTTTTCTCATTGTGTTTTATGTGACTGTGAAAGGTCTACTTTTTGTTTTGCAAGTTTTCAAAAGTCAAGTTTTGCAAGTCCACTGGCAGGTTTTCTTCGCATTATGCTCAAATCTTTACCAGCTGATGGCGCTGACCGTTCTACTGCCCACAATAAGGCCTGTAATCCTGGAGGAGCTACAGAGGAAATGACAGGGTTTCAGAGCTGTAGCTGTTACAGCAGTCTTTGTGGTGGATGGGTGGGCTGATTAAGACCAGATGGAACGCCGCGAGTGTAGTTTGATGTGCTTCATAGAGCGTGTAGTGAGACATTGCCACATTCACACTTCCTAGACCACAGCGTGACTGTACCTGGCTTCAGGACTTTTCAGACAGAAGGATGTTAATCCGAGTGATAAGAAGAAGGATTACATTAGTTGATTAAAAGTGGTGTAATCCCAGACATGTTATTGCAAAGGAACATTTCTGAGGCCTGAATACTGAACTGCTTGCTGCTGGAATGCTCCATATTATTAAAGGGAATTTGTCACAGCTGTTGCTGTTTGAATTCAATTTGAATCAACACAATGGGTTCCTTCAGCAGGTGACATACAGCAGAACATATTCATTAACATCCGTTTCAGCTCCACTGACACGGATAGATGCAGAAGGTCTTTAACTGACCACTTAATACCACAAAACCTGCATTAATTTTAGAATTAAGCTCCTTATTCTATCATATAAATGTTTTAATTTTATTGAGCTCCGTACTTGCTTTGTATTTTCTGTTTAATTGAGCTCTGTCTTTAGTGCAATATCCTTTTTTTCTGAGCCATTTTTTTCCGTGACAGGTACTTTTGGCTGCTCTCTTGAATTTCTTCCCCAAGGGGCTGCCACAGCAGATGAATCTGCATATGTGATTTGGCACAGGATGCCCCTTCTAATCCTCCAGGCTTGGGACAAGCACAAGGACTACTCTGGCTTGTGACCCTCAGGGCTGCACTTGTGTCTCCTCCGGGTTACAAACTAGGGATCTCTCTAACAGCAATGAACCAACATTTGGCACAAATATTTATTATTATTATTGTTATTACTACAATTTACCTGTTTGCTATGACTCTTTAGGTTCTGCCATTTGTGTGGATGATACTTTGACTAATACCACCCACAAAACATGGTTGCAAACCAATCATACTGGTTTAAAACCCCAAAAAAGTGCTCAGGAAGAACTTGAAGAACATGACAAGGAGCATAAGATGCTGACCCTCAAATCTCCCCAGATATAGCGGTCCTGGGGGAACGCTATATCATTTCACTGTGTATTTATATGTAGTTGAAATGACAATAAAGTAATCTAATCTAATCTAATCTAATCAAATCTGACTAAGCATCAGCATTTTGTGCCAGAACAAGACCAATCAACGGAGGCCTCACCACACAAACTACAGGAAGAAAAGGAGTTTCCAAGTGCCAAAAACAATATGATAGCCACTGAGGTCAAATGTCCTTTCCCAGACAGGCCAGAACTGTTTTGGCAGCATGGGGGGACCTATGCTATATTAGGATAATGGTTTTAATGCTATGGCTAATCTGTGTGTACATTATGTTATGGTTATGAAGCCTGGGATGTTCAAACTGCTGTTTCACTCTAAGACCAACTCACAGTGAAAGTTGTTTAAGGACATTCCTTACTTCTTAATATGTGTCAAAAACATCCAGAGGTCATCACAGACACATTCATACTGCTTGATTTATTCTAAGTAAAGGGTGAATTTTAACATCAGGTTTAAACAAGCTCAAAGTAAGAGGTGGGATGAATCAAAAGAAAGAGGAAGAAGAATATGATAAAGAAAAGTAGGAACAAAGTTGAACACAAAGTGAAAAGCAGAACCGCAAGACTTTAAGAAGAAGGTGGGCTGAAGGAGATTTTTTCAAACAGTCCCACAGGCTCTTTACAGCTGCAATGTTTAATTATTTCCAAGGACTGGGAGCTTAAGAGTTTGGTGGAAAGTCTACCTTAAGAACTGAAGATTCAAAGCAAAAAATTATCATTTAATAATTTCCTCTACTTTTTTATAAATAAGAAACTTTGTAAAACTATGCTCTGAAGTGATGAAAAGGGAAAAAGATTCGCTGGTGTACTGATACAGAAAAGAGTTTCACCCCTGAATGACCTGAATATGACTATAAACACCGGAAAAAGAGATTCCTGCTTTTTTCAAGGTCATAAGAAAGTGAGAATAGAGAAAGAAGAAAATATGAAGTGAGAAAAGTCTCAAGGAGAAGGTAAGTACTTGTTTTACAGTAGCTTAAAAAACACAAAAGGGCATATTCATTTGGCAAGCACACAATTAGACATTTTTTTAATGGGCGAGAGAGTCAGCAAGGCATGAGAATGACTACTTAAAGACATAACTCAATTTTTATGACAGACAGAAGTGCGTCACTTCCCTTTAATATGCTCTCTGAAGGGAAAGTCAGGAGATGGTTAATGCCATAGGGCAATTGCACGACCAGCAAATCTCACTCAAAGACACACATATATATACCAAATGCTGTCAGCTTTTCTCAGTCAAAATGCCATATTCTCCTATCCTGAGCAGCTAGGGTTGAGGCAAAGAGAGGGAGAGAAAAAGAGAGGAGATGGGAGTGGGTGAGGAGAGAGCGAAGAAGCCAGCAGCCAAGAACTGAATGACTGTGATAAGACAAGGAGGGGAGGAAAAAGATGGCCTAGAGAGGGAGAGAGATGAAGGAAAGGAAAGGTGTAGGAAAGGGAGGGCTGAATGACAGAGGATTAGTAGGAAGATGGAGTAGGAGCTGGAGGGAAGAGTGAAAAGGACAGTGGAGGAAAACAGGGAGAAGAAAGAGGAGAGGATGAGGAGGAGGTAGGATTGCTCTTGTGAAATAGGAAGAGGAGGAGGAGGAGAAGGAGAGGTGGCGAGGGGTAAAGCTGGCGTTTCTCTCATTGCCTGAATCACTGGACTGAAACTGCAAAGTCTGCTGCAGTGGAGAGATGAGGTAGGAGGGGGGAAACAAGGGAAGGCAGAGGGAGAAGGCAAACTAGGGAAAGAGGAGAATGGGCAGGTTTAGGGTTAAAACTGCCAGCACAAAAAGTAGCTGCTGATTTGAATCTGGCACTCACTCACAGATTTGAAGGTTGCAGGCCTAATGTTGCAAATAATGGGACCACTCACTCCATTACTGTCAAATTTACCCACACATACACGCTATGGCAGAAAGAGATTGGAGTACCACATCAGCACCCCCTGCTGCTGCTGAAAAATGAGCAAACACACACTATGTGCATCTGTATGCATGCTACTGAGCAAGTCCTGCGACTAGAAATGAGATCTGACAGAAAACAAAACCATAAACAGACACACACAGACACAGGAGGACACAGAGGCACTGATGCAAGCATGCATGCTAGGTTACAGATGGTGAATTAACACACAGCAGTTACCTTGGCTGCTTTGTGCAGGTATTGGTACTGAACACACCATACCTGTGGGGAGTTATGGAGGGTAAATAAAAAAGGAGGTGGTGGGGCGTTAGTGTGTAAATGTGTGTGTGCCTGCAAAGATAAGGGGATTCAGACTCAGGCTGCGCTAATCTGTCAATCATTTTCCTTTTGTGTCAAAAACAGTAAGAACTTCAGGATATCCAGTGCAAAATGTCTGATATTGTTCCAGAAAATCTCAAAAATCAAAATAATACATTTACTAAAATTCAAGACCAAGGACAGCAAATAATTCTCTAATTTGCATTAAAACTATCAATAAATCATTGCAGCTCAAATAGAGACCAAATGTATTTTTTCCCTCTTATTCTGCCAAATTTCCCTACATCAGCTTCCTGCTTTCACTGGCATCTGTTGAGGGTGAAACTGGGATGTCCTGATGTAGCTGCTGTTTACCCCATCTGTCTGCCTTGTGTTAAAATGTGAACAACTTTAAAAAAAAAAAAAATGTCAGCAGGAGTTGTTATGAAGCATCCTGGTGGTTGAAACCTAACAACTCAACGTCAAGTCTGTTCCAGGACCTTTAACACATATCCTTCCTCTCTCTGTTTTAATGTCAGACACAAGTCAAAATATCAGAAAAATATCAACTAAAAAAATCTACAAAAGAGGAAAAAAAAGAGGTGGTTGGACTGGGTATTCTTTGTTTGTTTGGTTGCTGTCCTTGTAGGTTTAAATTTTGACAAATATCCCCTCAAGTCAGTCCTTGAACGTGAATGTAGGAAATACCCTGTGAAGTCTATCATTGTTGGTTTGTTTCATGTAATCAACAGGCTTACAAAGTAAAACAGGATATCATGATGACTTACTACTTCCTAAACTAACAATATATCATATGATAGTTTGGTATCTGTAACATGTAACACTCTTGACACAAATCCCAAATCATACAAAAAGTTAGAGCTCACATAAAAAGCTGTTTGTTTCATGCTCATTCTTAAAGAAATATTCAATATGCACGCAGTAGACTTGCACTTCTTACCCAGGCTGCGGTTGCTGAGGTACTGTCTGAGGCTGATATTTCCCATCTGACTAGGTGTGACCTGGCCCACCTCCAGAGCCACGGCTACGCTCTCGCCCACGGCCTCCATGCCCACACACACCGACTGCACCTTCAACACCAGCACTGACACCTGGAGGTAAGGAACACACACATAAAATAGAGGAAGAATGCCACCACACAACCTGTGCAAGCTTGTCATTGCAGGCAAATGTTTTGGTGACTTACTATATCTTTGGTGGGCTCGTCAATGCTCTGGGATGTTGCACTGGCACTATCAGGGGACGCACCTTCCTCCTGCTCCTGACCGGTTGCTGCTTCGGTTGCACTCTCTGTGGTGCTTTGTTCACTGATGGCATCCTTGAAGCCTGAGATGGACACATCATCTGTAAAGATCATAAAGATTTTTTTTTAAAAAAAAGGTGACTCACACAGACAAGTGCACATATTTAACTTGGTAATCCAGTTTTATGAATGCAAACGCTGCTTCAACAACTAGCATTATGCTGCCACCTTCTGGTCAAACAGGTACATCTTAGAAATCATTACTTCTTGGTGCCTGTTAAGATATTCTGTCTTCAACAAACAACAAGTAGAAAGATGAAAGGTCTTGATAAAATACTAGTTTATGTGTATATGTGGATTCTGAACCTCTCTCCAGCAGGCTGTAAGTGTCTCCATCCTCCATCAGGTAGCTGTCAATAGAGATGTTGTCCAGAGACTGAAGGGATGGGCTCTTCTTCATGTTTTTATAGGACACAGAGAAACTGGACTGGGAGCGGTCCCGCATCAGACGACCACTACAAAACACACACAGCAGCAGATGAAAAGGAGTGCCAGCAGTGAAAATAATTAATCTATTACTCTATTTTTCTGCTTAGCCGACAATGTGCATGCACGCCATTAATTTTAAATTATAACTAAATTATGATAGATGCAATTAATTGTAAGTGATGAGATTCATTTTTCTAGTTAAACTATTTCACCACATCTG
>VUQH01022900.1:1208-17867 GCA_015106775.1 Etroplus canarensis | reverse complement strand
CCTCTCTCTCCCACACACACACACACAAAATACACACACACACACACACACACACACACACACACACACACACATATATATATATATATATATATATATATATATATATATATATATATACAAAAGTTGTTGTATATCTTCCATGAGTTCCAATAGGAATTATATTTATTCATATCCACTTTCACTTTCTCATTCATTCATTTCTATATCTCATCCGTGTGTACCTTACAGTATCTTGCTGTGTAAATAAGATATGTAATAATCATTGTGCAATAACTGTGTAATAACCTTGCAATCTCTATGCAATCTCTGATATAGCTTTTTAACTGTACTGCAGTCTCTTATATTTATGTTTATTTTTTGTTCACTGTACCGGTGCCTGTTACATGAGTAGTTTCCCCCCTGGGATTATTATAGTATTCTGATTCTGACCCTGTGGATGTTTCACAGTACTTATGGGCAAATGTGGACAGAAGAGTATTCTGCCTGACAGATAAGACAAAAGTTTAATTTTGTGGCTAAATGCATTACGTTTAGAGGGAAACAGGTATTATAGATATGTTGTACATGAACACCTAATCTTAATCCCAACTGTGAATCATGCAGGGGGAATTTAATGGGTTGTGACTGCTTTGCTGCCTCATCTCTGTTTATCTATCTGTCTAGATATCTATCCATCTATGTTTACAGTTTTTAGATTTCTGTTGTTGACAGTGTTGATGTACTGAGAAGGCTATGTCTACGTATTACCTAGAAGCAAGGACAATTTAGTGTTCTGGCAAAAAAAAAAAAAAAAGACAAGGTGTGTTCAAAGAATGGCTGAAAGCACCATGTGGTTTACTGACATCCCTCCCCTTACATTTAGCGTTCCTCTCTCCACCCACTGTCTCCACCCATTACACTTCTTCCTGCCTGGAGAGAGAGAGAAAAACAGAGACAGACAGATAGAGTATAATTAAAACCAGACAACTTTAAGATGACTTGGAGAGTTGCTGTATTTTACTTGTGCTCTTCAGCATGTGGAAGACTTAAAATGTTTATTCAAGGCCAATTTACAAAAGTAAGCTTGAAATAAACATACAACAGACACCGGGACTCTTGGTCTGCTGTTGGTATTTAGGTTGGCTACTTGTTGGAGCAGGTTTTCCTTCTTTTTGGGTGAGTAATGCTAATTGCTCTGTGTCAATACTGGGCTGTGCTTGACACGCAAATCTTCCTTTTATCATAAGGCCTTGGGAAGAGAAATGTAGTGTGTAGCCGGGAATTTATAATTTCTAAAACAGCAAAACTGTTTTCTGATGTCAGCTTTCTTTGATAGGAATTCCTTTTTAGTTACTGGGGGAAGAGGAAGCAAAGGGTAAACACAATGTTGTCAGTGTTTCAGTTTTTAGATTTTATCATTCTCTGGATTTAATTCATCTTGTTTCATTTTTTCACAGCATCAAAACGACAATAATCTTTGCAACTTTGACACTCCCGGTTTCTTTTTAAAGTGCAAAACTGCCTATAAGAAAAGACATGAGGTAAGGATTAAAAAGTCATGAAATATCATGAAAATATCACCTCAAAGATTATATTTGGTGATATTCTATATTTTTCTCATCTATTACAGGATAAAAAACAATACTGTATTCCTTTCTTATTTGTGACATTTAATTTTTGACAAGCATGAGTTGAAACATTTATGGATCCAAGTTGATTATTTCCTCATGTTTGTTAGTGTTCATGGCAGCTGGTCTAAGTTTGACTTCGGTGCACAAGTATATTGTAATGAAGAGCTGTTTTATGTGTTTCTTATGTCGGGACTTTTGGATGACAAAACAGAGCAACCCTCGGTCACGTAGCAAAAGTCTAGTTTTGGTCTTTGCATCTTTTAATAATAAAAAACACACACTACCACCAGATGTAGCTGTAATACCACCATTTTTGGTGTAATTTCACAGGGTGCAAACTTTCCCGAGAGAGCAAATTCTGCAGGAGTTTAACTTGCGATGCCAGACATTGGCTGCCAACAACAGCAGAGGCTTTAAACAGGAGTTTGAGGTAATTAATGCATTTAGGAATTCAATTTGAAATAGATTTGTGAAGTGTTTGGCATACATGTAAATGTCTTTGGGTCTGTGCAGGAGCTCAATGAAGTTGGCAAAGATCTCCCCACCAGAGCAGGGGACGCTGAGGTCAACAGAGAAAAGAATAGATATCCCTACATCTTACCATGTAAGTGCAATATTTGTTATACTAGACCAAATTAACAAGCATGTGCAACAACATTTGAAACTTTTGTCTGCTTTTGTCTGGTTGTAGATGATCACTGTCGGGTGAGGCTCTCCGTTCAAAAGTCCTATCCACACACCGACTACATCAATGCAAATTTTGTGCCTGTAAGATCTCATTTACTTCCTCAAACTAATTTATTTTGTCTGACAGCTTTACTCAGCCATCCTACCTACATCTGTCTGCATCTGTTATTATCTTTATGCCTGCAAACAGGGTGGAGGATCAGAAAGAGACTTCATTTGCACTCAGGGTCCTTTGCTCAACACCATGGCTGACTTCTGGAGGATGGTGTGGGAGCAAAACGCCAGAATAATTGTCATGGTCACACCTCTGAAACAGAATGACATTGTGAGAGACACTTACACATTCTCTCCATGTGTGTGCGTGTGTGTGTGTGTGTGTGTGTGTGTGTGTGTATCAATCAGTAATTAGCTTAGCAAAATAACTTAGAATGAGGGAAACAGTTGCCTTGATCTGAGACTAAAAAAAAAAAAACCATTGTCATTTTAGCAGATGACCTAAACAACTGCTGTCCACTTGGGGAAAAGGAAGAAGTCAGATGACCTTAGAGACAGAAATTCTTTAACCTTAATACCTTTATGTTTATTGTGGCATCAGATAATGTGCAAAAATCTACAAAACAGTATCTCTAAAGTTTACTGTGAACAAACTAATAAAAAGCTACTAGTTGTGATGTAACACAGGACAATGTCATCAGGAGTGCTATGAAAGACTCCGGAAAGCACTAAATGAGTCAAAACCTTTGTTAAGCCACAATTTTTTAATTTTTTTAAAAGTTCATATCTGTTTTTGTAAATAAATGAGACATGGATGCCAAATGAATTAAATGTAAATAACATGTTTATTTGTGAGGTTCAGAGGTATGTGGCAAATTATTCAATTAGCATACAGTGTACCAAAAAAGTAAGGATAGTACCTTGGGCTGCTCCCATGTATTTCCTCAAGAGGTCACCAGAGCAGATGAATCTGCATAGGTAATTTGGCAGAGATTTTTATGCCAGATGCCTTTCCTGATGCAACCTTCCCATTGTGTCTCCACTTGGTATCTTTCACATGCAAGGCAAATTTGTAAACTTCTAGAATTAAATAATATGTAAGAGGGAAGAAATTTCATTAATTGCCTTGTTGACATGATGGCATCTTATTACAGTACCATGCTCAAATGTTTGTAAAGGCAGACTGCATGGCTATGTGCTGGAATTTATACACCTGTGGCCAAATACTTTTGTCGATATAGAGTAATTGTATTTTTACTGGACATAATATCAAGACATTTCCTTTAATCTTATCTATTCATTATGTGCCTGCAGGTTTTCTGTGACAAGTACTGGTCACTGGAGCCAGGGATAGTTTATCATGGACTCATCCAAGTCACAACAGTAACTCGCAAAAAAGACTCAGATTATTTTATCACGAACATTAACCTCCGACACGTGAGTGAAAGACACATTCATTACACTCTGTGCTGTTTTTAACCTGCTGCGCTTGACTTCCGTGTGCATTGACCATACCTGTAATCAATCAGAGAGCTAAGCCCTTATGATTGGATTGAAGGAAAGCATTTGTGTTTCAGAGAGACTGTCCAACAGACAGGATAATCACACACTACTACTACCCCTCCTGGCCAGACCGGGGGGTCCCTAAGAGCCCATCTTCTCTCTGTGCCTTCACTGAGCACGTGCGACAACATTTGGAAGCCATTCCTCGTCTGGGGCCAGCTGTGGTGCACTGCAGGTGTGACCTCTGACTTTGACCCTCTCTACCATGTGTCTGTCCGTATTATTCCTGTAGTTTTTAGTGGATTATCAGTCAAGTGGTGAATGCTTTAAAAGTCAGTGCTTGGTTTTTGTCATTTCAGTGCAGGTATTGGCCGGACAGGAACATTTGTAACATTGCTCTGGCTGATGCAGCTGTGTGTAAGGGGTATCCGGCCTGATATCCGGGCTGCTGTGCAGGACCTACGTCTGCATCGAATGTGCATGGTCCAGAATCTGGTCAGTCCTCAGCTACAGTGGTCAAAGAAGAATAAAGATATATTTAAAGCTTTAACTGAATAATTTGTATGATCTGTTACAACTCGTTACATTAATTGGCACCAAGCCAGTAATGTGATTGTATATAAAAAGAGCACCATAGAAAGGCAGAGTCTATCAGAAGAAAAGATGGGCAGAGATTCAGGAATCTGAGAAAAACTGTCTACAGATTGTGGAGTGATTTTAAAATCATGTTGCTCAACATAAAATCGCAAAGACTTTGGATGCAAACAGGTATTATTCTGTCATGGAAATCACTGCTTAGGCTCAGGACCTGGTCCAGAAATTACTGTCTGTGAATACAGTTTACCTTGCCATCCACAAATGCAGGTTAAAGCTCTATCATGCAAAAAAGGAATCCATATGTGAACATGATCCAGAAATGCCACTGTCTTCTTTGGGCCGAAGCTCATTTAAAATCAGCTGAGGCAAAATGGGAAACGGTTGCGATCAGACGAATTAAAATTTGAAGTTCCTTTTGGAACTCATGGGCACTGTGTCCTCTGGATTGAAGAGGAGAGGGACCAACTGGCTTATTTGGGCTCAGTTCTAAAGCCTGCATCTCAGAGGGTGCATTAGTGGTTAAGGTACTGGCAACTTGCACATCTAGAAAGGCACTATCACCGCTAAATGGTGTATATACAGGTCCCCTCCAGATGACCTCTTTTTCAAAAGCCTTGCATATTTCAGCAAGGCAATGCTAAACTGCAGACTGCAGCTATTAACTGCATGGCTTCATAGTAGTATGACTTCATAGTCCAGGACTGGACTGCCTGCATGCAGTCCAGATCTTTCACAATTTGAAAACGTTTGGTGCATCATGAAATGCAAAATATGACAAAGACAACCCCGGACTGTTAAGCAAATACAATATACAGGCTCTGTAATATTAATGTTCCCCTTGATGAGTAATATAGTATTGCGAGTACTTAAATGCATTCATTTAATTGCAACTTAACACTGTGTGCACAAAGTATGACTGACCCCATCACCTGCCCATTCTCTTGTATGTACCCAGGAGCAGTACGTATTTGTTCATCAGTGTCTGTTACACTGGCTCAGCGGAGGACGTTCAACATGGTAAGAACACGAAAAAGTAATGAATAAAACATGCTCCCAGTGACCACAGCACACACCAGACTGAAAGTTTCTCATCAGTCAGTCACTGCGCGGTAAAAATGTCATTTTATTTGACCTGTTTTTCACAGGAGCTTACAGGTCCATAGACCCAGTTTGAGTACTAACTACTACCTTCAGGATCAGCCTCAAAGTTCCTTAGGACAGAGGGACCGATCAGGGAGGAGGAGCCGTCATCACCATCGACAGAAACCCCCAGCAGACCCACCACAGAACACAATACAGCAGATTTTAAAACCAAGAAACCTCTTCAGGAGGTTACTGCCCTCCTCTTCACTGAATCCAGGCAAACACACCTCTTGAACCAACATGCTGGAAGATGTATATATGTAAATAGAAGCTAAGATGGTTAAAACTAATGGACTTGTACATTAGCTCATATGGGCTGAGCTGGAGAACAAAAATACTGCTGTGTCCTGCATGTGAACCAGGCCCTGCAGGCAGGAAACAGGCCTGACAACATGCAGATAAATGCTAGTAAAACAAACAGCCATTCTTAGTGTCACTTGAAAAAAGAATTCGAGGAAAACCATTCAGGACAAACCTGTAATTTCACTTAGCATAAGAGTGATGAGAAAAACATAAGGCTGATACCTGTACATGTAATTAAATACTGCGGGCACACACTTCAGATCTTTAACAAAATATTTTATGTTAAAAGCGTGTATTTTGTGTGTACCTGGACAGCTAACTGTTTATTGTGACTACTGATAAAGTGCCATTGTGAGATGAGTTTTATTCAGACGTTTTTTGAAAAATCATTGTGCATCATTTCATATCACACAATGCAGGCTATCAGTATTTAAGGATGCATGTGCAGACTTGATACGGGACTGGCGAGAAAGGCAGACACATGGTATAGTGGCTGTACAAAAAAGGTCATGTTTCAAAAACACACAGGCACTGCCATTCTCCTTAGATGAACCCATTACAGTACATGAAGGAGCCATGAGTTTTGTACAATATAGAACAGTAAGAGCTAACCCAAGTCTCTTTGTCTCTCCTGTAATAGACGTGTATGATACAATAGATCCTTCTTCAGGCAAGTTTTGGGGTGAAAGGAGGATCCAGCAGCAGTCAGCATCCAATGCCACGCCTCCAATGTGTGGCAAGTGCCAGTAGCTGCAGGAGACGCTGTATTGTAATCAAAGCCAGAGCAGATTTAAGTCCTGACGTGATCCAACACTGCTGAGCTAGCCCAACAGGTGGTGCTACAGCTTAAGCCAACAAGCAAGTCACCTCCCAAGTTAAGTGTGTCTGTGTTAAAACTCAGTTTCAGACAGACCAGTAAAATACAAAGAAAGAGAAGTCACAACTTGAAAATGAGCTTTAAGCCTATGTTTGGCTACTTAATGCAGTTTTAATACCACTGAGGTATTCACTGAGACTTAACAGTGACCAAGGCAAAAGAGAAAACTAGAGCAACAAAGAGGGATGTCTCAGAAAAGCAGCAAAGCGCAGACCAACCCCAATGAAAATATATATGAAATATATTACAGAATAAAACAAAACAGGAAAGAAAACTGTTATTAAACTGTTCCAAAATATTGGTAAGGAGAACCAACGGTTAAAATAACATTTAAATTAGAGTTCAGGTCCAATAAAAGATTAGGTACTACATCCTTTGGCCGAAACGACAACAAAAAAACATGATTGCCTCAGTAAGACAAATTATCCATACTGGTTTTATGTGTATGTACAGTCCATGTGTATGAGAGATGCAAACACATAATGAAAATAAACATGCCACCCTTAAAGAACACAAGAGGGTGTGAGAGAATAGAAAACTACTCGAAATGAGCAATCCAAGGCTGGGTGAAGAAAGAGAGTTGAGTTCATTTTTCATTCTCCTCCATTCCAACTAGTGCAAGTTCTCTGACATGTTAATGGCTTCCTGGATTTCACGAACAACAAGGATGCGGGCAAGCATCTGCTCCAACTGCTCTTTTGGGATTGGCTGAGTTGAGTACCAGATGGGGCTGTTTGGAGCCACCACAGGCTCAGGCGTCAGGTAGAAGGTGTCATTGCGACCTTTAGCACTCTGTGGACTAACAGAGACAGAGAGAACACAATGTGAGGATATTTTCTGTGAACACTTTACATGTCAAATCCAAATCAGTTTTATTCTGCTTACAACAAAACTGTAGAAAGTACTTTCTTTGGGGAACTAAGGGAAAGGTTTAGTGGTAAGGCATGCTTTTGCATCAGTTTCTATCTTCTTAAGGACAGCAGATAGAATTTTACTTTTAAAGATACAGTCTAAAATGCCATACTGACATTCGATTTAGTACACAAAAATACTTTTTTTGGTATGTCCAATATGTTAAAGTCAATAATATGCCAAAATACTGTTTGGTTTACACAGCCCTTTCCCCCAACTGTAACAAATACTATGTCTCATTCCAATACAAACAAATGATTAAGACTACTGTAATTAGTGAACATTAGAGGACAGATGTCAGATGAATTGGTAAATTGCATCTTAATAACATTTGCCTTTTGTAAACACCTTTTAACAGTTGTACTAACTAATCTTGACTGTTTTAATTGTATCAAAGTGGTATCAGAAACACCAGGCTAGTAAAGAAAAAAAAAAAACAGGGACTGCAAAATGTGCAAAACAAAACCTCTTTAAAATACACTACATGGACAAAAGTTTTGGACCTTCTACACATAAACCCTAAAGGACCTTATATGACATCCCATTCTGTATCCACAGGTATTAACATAGAATTGGTCCCCCTTTGCAGCCTTCCACTTTTCAGGAAAAGGTTTTCTACATAATTTTTAAGTGCATCTGTGGGAATTTTTATCTAGAAGATTTGTGAGGTCAGACACTGATGTTGGACGAAAGGGCTTGGCTCACAGTCTCTGTTCTAGTTCATTCCAGAGGTGCTGGATGGGACTGAGATCAGAGCTTAGTGCCAGTCAAATTCTTCCAGACAAAACTCATCCAAACATCCCTTAATGGATCTTGCTTTGTGCATTGGGGCACAGTCAAACTGGAACAACAAAAGGGTCTTCCCCAAACTGTTTCTACAAAGTTGAAAGAACAAAATTGTCCAAAATGTCTTAGTAAGCTGAAGCATTAAATGTCCCCTTCACTCTAACTAAGGGGCCCAGGCCTACCCCAGAAAACACCCCCATAGCATTATCCCTCCACCACACTTTACAGTTGACAAAATGCAGTTAGGTAGGTAACATTCTTCTGACATTTGCCAAACCCAGTCATCTGTCAAACTCCCAGATAGAGAATCAAGAGTCCTCACTCCACAGAACAAGTTTTCACTGCTCCAGAGTTCAGTGGAAGTGGCCTTTAGACCCTTCCATCTGACACTTGACATTGTGCTTGGTGATGTAAGGCTTGCAGCAGCTTGGTCACTGAAAACCATACCATGAAACTGCCAGCACACCGTTTTTGTGTTTGTGTTAAGACACTCTGCTGACTCTCATATTTAGTCAGCAGAGCGTCTCCGACTTTATCATACTACGCACCTCAGCACTTTGCAACCTCACACTGCAATGTGGTCTTTCACTTCGTGGCTGGGTTGCTGTGGTTCTAAATGCTTCTACTTTCTGTAATAATACCACTTAAAGTTGATCATGGAATATCTAGAAGAAAAAATTTCACAAACTGACAGTGCCATGCTTGAATCCAGTGAGCTCTTCAGAATGACCCACCAAATGTTTGTGAAGGCCGACTGCATGGTTAGGTGTTTGACTTTATACACCTGTGACAGTGAAATTGAATGGAACACCTGAATTCAATAATTAAAAGGTGTGGTCTAATATTTTTATCCATACAACATACATGTTAAAGAAATTCCCTTGTGCTTAGGGTCAGTGCAGTGAATTTTTAATACACAGTAGAGCTGTGCCAAATCCTGTCCACAATAACACAGAATACAATTTTACAATATAAAAAGTGCAATCTCTCAATAGCAACAATTATAGTGATGCAATGCAATTATGTCCTCTGATGCACACAACAACACAAGCCCAAACACGTGAGATCGAGAACAGCACGCGTCTCTGATGGTGATTTAGTAACTGAAAAAAGGGAGTTATTTCAACAATATGGACAGACCTCCAACATAATACATCATAAAATATGCAAGAAAACTTATCTCCTCAAAGGTGGAAACACAACAAACTTGTTTCACCACTTTGAAGCAAAAACACAGTTAAATTTGTACTTAAAATTTGAGGTAAATTTTATAAGATGACAAGATTGTGCAGGCTCCAACAGAGTTACAAGGTCAAGTTATTTTAACAAGAACTAAAGTAAAGTGTTATGGAGTTATTTTATATTTAAACACTTTGAATTCTGTCATTAATAACAGTGGCTCATTGGAGAAGAAGGATGGAAGATGCTCTTCATTCTGTTTGCACTAATAAATGCTGATGCCTAGAAGATACAATCAGCTTCAATGAAATGTCAGTGAAAACGTTCGTAGCTTTTATCCCTGGCAATGTTAAAAGATAGAAAACCTAAAATTGAGTCACCTTTTTGGCAATAAGAGCCAGGGAAGAGCTATACTATATATGTTTTTGGCACATCTGCTCAGTGTAGTCCATTTCTCATGTCATTAAAACAAGGAGTTTTATTTAAAGGAAGCAGCATCTAACTAAACTTGGCCAGAGAGAAAAGCACCACATGGTGCAAAGTGGGTTTTTTAAACCGTTTCCTATTTTCATACATCTCAAAATTGAATTTATACTTCATTCATGTTGCAAAGAGCATACTTTTTACACTTGAGTGTCTTAATTTCTCATTCACTGATTCCCCTTAACATTCTTAACACTGCTTTCTATTTACCATTTGAAGAGGTAGAAATCATAGAGTTTGATGGGGCATCGCAATGGGTTCTCAGGATCCTCCAGCTGTTCTGAGTACATATCATCTGTCACTGGAAATGCAAAGTATACATACAGCCATCATTAGTTTATCCTTAGAATGGGGTTTCCTGCCAAATGCAGGACAATTTCAGTCCATACAGGCTCTTACCTTTCTGCCCTATGAGCCTCTCTGTCGACTTCAGATATCTGATGCTGGTGCTCTTATCTTTAGGGTTGTTGGGACTCTTCCTGGTGTGCCTCAGCACTTTTGAAAAGGCCACTTTTAGATGCTGATCCACTGTTTTCAGGTGGAAATACCTGAAAAAAGAAAATAAGTACATGCAGGCAGCTGTGAGGTCAGAGCAGGCAAACAGAAAAACAGTATATTTTAGTACTGTGTAGATCTGTGGGTTCATAACTATTTCTGATCTAGATGAAGAGATGTTCTTATTTAAAGGGGTACATCACAGGAAATATTGTTTTATTTCAGTAAGGCATTCACACGACAACCACATCAAATGGCTCAAGTACGCATTACATTAGGGAGAACTGTGCTACTCACTTGGTGTTGAAGAACATGAGAGTAGTGAGCAGTGTTGAAGGAGAATGAGCTCCCAGCTGTTTACATTCCCACAACATCTCCTCCGTCACATGACTGGGAATAACATAACCTGGTAGCAGAGGATAAAGAGGAGATTAGATGACTTGCGATGTGCTTCGTCCTGTTACAACCATCACAAACTGTAGGAATTTCAGAACAACTACAATTATGCTTACACTACTACAATTATGACATTTATAAAGAGAATCAACAAGCACCGGCTCATCAGTTACAGGGAAAACTAAATTAATCTGATATCTAATTAACACTACCTGCCATGACATTTGCGTTGCTTTGGAACTTCAAAAATATTAAAAACTGAATCACCACCTTGAAACTTCCATGTCTTGCTAATCAGTGAAATTGAAGATAATATTCATATCTGTCCAGACTTATTTTTGCAGTTAACAGTTTGAAGGGTTTTAATCAAAAGCCTTTGCTGAACCCATTTTGGGCCAATAAAACTGACCAATAAAACAAAAAGTTAAAACCAAGACACATGGCAAAGTTTCAAGTATAGATACTGAAAAGAAGTGACAAATTCCTCATGCAGATCTTCAGCCCAGCAGCACAAAAGCTCCACATAATCCACACAGTCTAAAGTGTTGCAAATTCATTATCTGACCAAACGCAACATTAGGTCACTAGCTTGTCTTCCTCTCCTTAATCATGATGTTAAAAAAAATGCCAGTAAAGCATTTCTGGTTAACATGTTGATGTTAGACTGAAGCTGAATTTCACCCTTTTGTTTATAAAATGTCATTACCAAAAGCCGAAAGAAGAAGACACCACATTTGTCTAATAATAACCAATCACGAATTATAGTCAAAAACATGTTTTGTGAGATCACAATGACCTTGACCTTTGACTGCTATATCTAATCAGTTCATTCTTGAGTCCAAGAAAGGGTTTGAACTAAACTAAATAAAAACAGCCATAATGTAGGCCATAGTGACACATTTGCCTTACAGTACAAGCGAAAGGGTCCTGGTTTGATTCCAGGTGGAGACACAAGCCCTCATGACCATGGAGGGTTGCATCGGGAAGGGTATCTGGCATAAAATCTCTGCCAAATTACCAATGCAGACTAACCCACTGTGGCAACCCCTATTTTACATTTTGCTCTCAACATGACCATAGCCACTTCACTTAATTATATCTACAGTTCAGTTTCTGTCAGCAAGCCTGGTGGGCCACTGGACCCAAGTACACACAGACACACTACAGCCGTTTTCACACACACACACACACACACACACACACACACACACACACACACACACACACACACACACACACAGCACTACACTTCTATAGACATGATCCAACAGAACAAATACAGATGTCAAACACACTCAGATCAGACTTCACACTGCTAGCTCATACAAAGTCCAGTTGTGTTCGTTTTCCCATTGCTCAGAAAATTCACACCCAGCAAGTAGGCACGGTGTCCTGACTTCTGCATGTTTGACCCAGTCAGCCCCAAACCTAATCCAAACAGTATTTACAGTAGTGAGAATGCTTCTGGAGCAGACCATCTTCTGGGTGTTACAAGTGAAAAATGGCAACTTTATGCATTATGCTGACCTGATTCATCCAACTCCATCCTGAGTTCATGTTAAAAATGGCTCAGGTTTGATAAACACATGCTGCTCTCACCTAGCGGATGAACAGATGGCCTCCAAGGCTCCAGGATCTGGTGCAGACTCTGAGCAAAGCGGGTGTAGTACTGGTCTGAGAAAATGTCATCCACTCGACCATTATCAAACATATACTGAAAGAAGAAAATGGAAGATATAAGCAGTTCATTTATGTTGCCACATGACAGAAAATATCAATAGACATTTAATGGATGATCTATGGAGACTGGGTGTATGCCCGCATGGTGAACTTACTTTTTGTATGCACAGAAAAACATAGTAAAGAACATCTGCCTCATAAATCTCCCCTTCCAGCCCTCGCGCCTCTGTTGTCATCAAAGAGAGACCCATGCAGAGCTCAGCAACTGCACATGACACCAAATCTTCTTGGAAACGCAGTGCCTGACGTCCTAAAATACAAAAAACATGTGATTAGACAAGTAGAGGAAATGGCATCACACATCTTATCATATAATTTTAACTTGCCTATAATCATTGGGTATGTGCACTTACTGCCAATTGGAGCAAGTTTATTTTTGTCCGATTTTTCCAACTCTGCATTTTTACGCTGAGCCCAAAGCCGCCACACATCAAGCCCCTCCTCTGGCTTCAGTGTGGCAGGCAGCAGCAGTTCCTGCACCTGCACTTGCTGCTGGCCTTGACCATCTACCTCTGTTACCACTGTCTGACCCTGCACAGACATAACCACACACAAAACACTGCCTCAACCACTGTTGAATTACATATCTACATCTTTAGCTGGCCAAAGTGAAAATCCAACATATTGAATTCCTGTGTTATTACCTGTAGCTGCTGTGCATCCTGTCCTGACAGCCCCTGTGTGTGCAGCACCTGCTGCTGTGGGTCCCAGATAAGCGACTGTGTGGCATTTGGGTAGCCCTGAACTGCAACTGGGATGTGGATGTTTCCATTCATCAGCTGGGCAGGGAACAGTGTGTTTGCAGCCAGTGTGTGCACCACTTCTTCCTGGCTTCCCATTGCTCCAGAACTTGTAATGCTAGAAACAGCCTGCACTGTCTGACTTTGACTGGCTGGGTTTTTCAGCTTGTCATTTTCAACAGTAACTTGTGTGGGCATTGTTGTAGTGTTTGTTCCCGCAACCTGCACTGTTCCATAAGCCTCCTGGGGTATAGCAATATGCGTTACCTGCTCACGACCTCCAGGCGCAGCAGGTGCGGAATAGACAGGGATGGTCCAGGTCTCCCCTGTGGGACTGGTGATAGTGCCTGTTGCACTGTAAAGGTGGGAGCTGTCCACAGTTAGAAGGTCTGGCCGCAGGGATACATAGCTTTGCTGCTGGCCTTGTCCCTGAGGGATAGCCAGGACAGTGGCTACCTGCTGGCCAGGAAGGGCATAGGACACAGTGATGGGCATGTCCACCTTACGCTTCTTCGCTGGTTGGAGGACACCTGCACCCTGGGATGTGGCAACTGTAGTTCCCATTACTCTCCTCTCTGCACTGTCCTGCTGCTGGGTGGGAGAGAGGGCCCCCACTGTCTGGATTTGTATCTGCTGTCCTCCTGCAACTGCTGCCACCAACTGGGCTTGCAGCTAAGACAAGAGGGTTAAAGATGACAGCTAGTAAATTCAAATTGGTTGATAAAACATTTGCAGTTTTGTGTATTTGTTTGTTTCCTTACTTGCTGGTGCTGCTCCTCTGTCAGTTCCCCAGGCTGAATCAGTTGTGCAGTAGTCACACCTTGTAGCTGTTGATGAGAGCCAGAGGGCACTTGAAGAACTTGACCCAGCATCTGACCTTGCTGTTGACCCTGGATCTGGACCTGAAAATGTATGCCAACAGTTAAGAGAATTAATGATTAATAATTATTAAATGGAACATGCTCAGTGATATTGTCAGCACAAAAATCTGACTGAGGCAGAGACCTGTACTATTTGTTGCTCTGTATTCTGTTGTACAGACTGCTGCTGAGACGTGGAGTCCTGTATCTGCTGTTGCTGTGGCTGGACCTGCACCTGAACCTGTATAAGAAGACATTTCCTGTCAGAGAGCTTAATCTTTTTTTAACCTGTTTGATCATTTACAGTGTTGATTTACCGGACATGCCAGCTCCAACAGGGACCCTGCCACCTCTGTGCTGTCTGTATAGATGCAGTTAGCCTCTTGCTGGTAGACCATAGTAGTGGTGGTGGTTGTAGTGTCTCCACTTTGCTGGCTGAATTCTTGCAGGGCATCTGGACCTTTGCTGGCCAGGGACTCCAGGAACTCCTTCATGCGATGCTGAGGGATGCTCCGAGCTTTCTGCCTCACTAGCTCCTCATAGGAGCCTGTACCATCCAGAGAGTTATTCATCACTGCTGACCGTGGTATCTCCTGTAAAGCAAAGTTATTTACTTCTCACTCTTTTGAATCAATATTACACTTAAACATTAACAAGGAATGGTCATGAATAAAAATTTCAGTCTTCTTCATTTGGCTGTTCCCATTAGGGGTCACCATAGTGGATCATCTGACTCCATCCTACCCTATCCCATACATCCTGTTCCCTCACACCAGTCCACTCTGCATGTCGTCTTTCAGTACATCCATGGACTTTCTCTGTCGTTCTGTTCTTCTCCTGCCTGGCAGCTCCATCTTCAACATCCTTTGTTCCATATATCTACTAACCCTCCTCTGCAGCTGTCCATACCATTTCACCCTTGCCTCTCTGACTTCATCTCCAAACCACTACATCTGAGCTGCCCTCCTGCTGTAATCCTCTCCATCCTGGTCACTCCCAGAGAAAATCTCAGCATTTTCAACTTAGCCTCCTATCTTGTTGTCAGTGCCACCATCTTCAAACCATACATCATAGCAGGCCTCACTACTGTCTTATAAACTTTCCCTTTCAATCTTGCTGTTATCCTTCTGTCACAAAGCACCCCTGCCACTTGTCTGTGCTCTCTTCTTCACCTCTCTTGTGAACTATCTGTTGCTTTGGATGATTGACCTAAGGTATTTAAACTCATCCAATTACCCTACCTCTACTCCTTGCATCTTCACCATTCCAACTGCCTCGCTCTCATTCACACACATAAATTCTGTCTTGCATCTACTGACTTTCATTCCTCTTCTCGCCAGTGCACACCTACACCTGCTCCCTACTCTCACTACAGACCACAATGCCATCTGTAAACATCATAGTTCACAGAGACTTCTGTTTGACCTCATCTGTCAACCTGTCCCTCACCAATGCAAACAAGAAGGGGCTCAGAGCCAATCCCTGATGTAATCCCACCCCCAGCTCAAACCCACCTGTCACCCCATCACTATCCTCATACACGTCCTGCCCCATTCTCACACACTTTTCTAACACTTCTGGCTTCCTCATGATATTCCACTGTTCCTGTCTTGGCCCCCTATCATGTGCCTTCTCAAGATCCATAAAGACACAGTGTAGTTCCTTCTAACCTTCTCTTTACTTCTCTATCAGCACTCCCAAAGCAAAAATGGCATGCGTAGTACTCCTGTGAATAGAAATTTCAATGACACTGTCAAACCTCTTAGAGCGAAACGCCTCTGACAATGCAGATAGATCAAAGCTAAAGGGGCATAATCTCTGCGCTGACATCGGTTTGAACAGTGTTTACAAAGTGACCTACAGCTCGCTGCCCGTTTGCAGCACAGGCGAGTAGTAATAGGAAAGGGTTAATTTTGACTGAGTGTAAACGAGCTGGGACAAAAGCGCGGTCACTTTCCAAATCTGATGCAGTCTTCAAGCCACTGGTGGAAACTGCTGCATACTGAAAACAGGCCAGTTTTAAACAACAACCGCGCTATAAGTAAACGTACGCTTGAATATCTCTACAGCAGCTGGTTACACAAGACGCTAGGTTAGCCAGGTGCACGGCTAACTAGCCGCGTGTTGTTTGCACATCAGGTGCAGTCGCATCTGTGCGCATGGAAACGCCTCCGCGCACGCAAACAAATGCGCGTCGGCCTCCAACTAGGCGACATTTGTACAGAATAGAACGAAAGCCGGGCTAACTCTCTCGTGTCGGTAACCGATTAGATTTTTGTTTTCTCCGAAGCTAGCGGGGCTAACGTTAGCAGGCGCGTTAGCTACCTCTCTTCCTCAACGGGCCGAGGTCT
>VUQH01022898.1:4983-21272 GCA_015106775.1 Etroplus canarensis | reverse complement strand
GTGGACGCTGGGACGGTGGTGTTCGTGTTCGTAAGTCGGAGGTTCGAGGACGACCAGACGCCGTTGTAGCTCCGTCCACGGACGAGACTAACTGGCGATCTGGCGGCGTTGTTTTTCATGATCGCTAACTGACGATCCAGCGGCGTTGTATGAACTGCCGGGCAGCGTCCGGGAGCCAAAGTTTTTGGTTTCCGCGGGGAGTATCGTCGCGGGACTGATGCTGTGGATTAACGGTTTCTGCGAACTCCGATCTTGGCTTCCTGTGTGGACCGGGACTTCAGTCCTCGGCGTCGCCTGATGCCGGTGGCCGGGGTAGAGGACATCACGGGCGGGGTGTTGTGTCGGGCCGGAGGTGGGCCCTGGCCGGCCGGTGCTACCCTTGTATGGGGCACCAGGTCCTGGGGGAACGCTATATCATTTCACTGTGTATTTATATGTAGTTGAAATGACAATAAAGTAATCTAATCTAATCTAATCTAATCTAATCTAGGGGGGAAGACATTTCACCAATTAACTTGTTGTAATGCTGGCATCTGATTACAGTACCATGCTTGAATAGAGTGAGCTCTTTAGATCAACCTGTTCTTTCACAAACATTTGTATAGGCAGACTACTTGGCTAGGTTCTCGATTTTATACATTTGTGGGAATGGGACTAAATAAAGCACCTGAATTAATAATTAACAGGTATTCCCCAATAATTTCACCCATATCATTTACCTGCAAGGTAATCTTAGATGTAAAGTGAGCAGAGATTTTACATTTAGCTTAGACAGAGTAATATTAACCAAGCTGTTTCTCTAACTGAAATATGTTTATCCTTTCAATGAGTTCAATCAGGCCTGGATGCCGGCAAGAATACATCCTGCTACCAAGATAACAGCAGATCAAAATGGGGTGTCATGACTGTCATAACCACCCCCCACTGCCCCCCGCCTGCCCCATGACCTTTCGACTTGTAAACAAGAAGCGGTAATCTGGGGTTAACTAACACAAGCAGCAATGCATTCAGTGTGTTTGTGCATGCACACAGGTAGGGGTGTGTGTCTGTGTGTGTGTGAGAGAGACAAGATGATGTGTGCTCTGTGCAAAGCATCGCCACGCCTGAGCAGTCACGGTGCGACTGCCATCAACTGCAGGGATGAGAAATATAATGAAAAATATAATGAAATGTCAAAGCAGGGGGTTCTCCCGGTGCCTTTCATAGTCGCCACGTGTTAAAGGCTTGGCCTGGACGTGTCTGGTTCTCGGCTACGAGACAGGTGACGACAACATCTAATGCAGAATGGGAGAGTTTTGTACGGCCATCGCTGCAACAGCATCAACGAAGTCGGGATTTGAAGCTTAGCGAGTGCCAGGAGGGAATGAATGTTCACCACATTCTCTGTCTTTGACTGATGTAGCTGTGAAAGTTTCAATCAAAGCCAGGGTGCAAGGATAAAAACCTGAACAATCCATTTAGAGGAAAAAGCAGGCACTTGCACGTAAATGCTGTCAGAATCTTAATACCTGATTCAGGCTGTCCATATCAGACAGAGTCATATGAATGTGGTTTAAGGTACTGGAATTATAATTAGACACGTATTAGTTTACAAACCCTGCACTGTACACTATTTAAAACACATGAAAAACTATTGTGTGTTAGTACAGTAAAAAAAACAAGATATCGTAGCACTTTGTGTGTTTACCTGTTTGATTGGAGGATCTGTGTGGTTGACTGGAGGAGAGCTGGTGTCTGAGGCAGGCTCAGACTCTGAGTGACGCAGGCTCGCCCTCTTTTTCTTGATGAGGTCAGCATCCCTGTTGTAGGAGAAGCCCAGTTTCTGGTTAGCTGGTGAGTGGGAAGAAGGAGCTCCTCTCCTAGTAGGGGACACTGGTTCGTTGGCTCGCTCCCCTCTGTGCTCTTCTGCTTCATCCTTGTTTTGTCTTCCCTTCTCCCTCTCTCTCTCCACTCTCTGTGGTAGCTCACTAAGGTCCAAAGTGTTGGCTTTCTGTAGATTCCCCCTGTCCTCAGAGCCTGGCAGAGTCACGTGGGTTGAGTTTGTTGCTGTGGCAGCTAATACCGTGCATGACGACGGGACAAGAGGTGAGGTCTGTAAAGGCCCTGGAGTCGTCAAGCTGGCTGGAGCTGCTCCTATGTCGGCCTTCCAACCTTGCTTCACCACTTCCCCCTCAGCAGCTTGAGCACCATTAGATTCAGAGGTAGCACCACCAGCAGATTCAGCAGGCTGAGAGTTAGCCTGGCGGTGCTGCACATCATTCAGTTCGGCATAGAACTTGTCCTGGCCTATGGACGCATTCGTATCTGTTTCAAAGTCACCCACTTTGTAGGTGCTGCGATTGCTGTTGGCCTCTATCTGCACCACATTGAGCTCCTCACCAGAGAAATGGGCTCGGATCTGGTACAGGTAGGTCATTACTGTCAGCTTGTCAGGAATGGCCAGCAGCACCATGTCGGATGGTTCCAGAAGACGAGAGATGCCCAGGCTTGCGAAGCCATCATACGCCTGCCGGAAAAAGTATGAGCGTAGACAAACTTTCAACTAAAAATGCATACATCACAGAACCTAGGTGACAAAAATCAGAATAAAGTAGGAGTTTAGTGAGTAATCTACATCACAAAAAGGACTGAGGGGGATGAAAGGGTGAATATTTGGTAAGAGGGTGGAATTATGTGTTTTTTTTAGACATAGGTTGTATTTGGTGTGTTGCATGCATGATATAGGTGTGTTTGTGCATGAGTGACACCTTTGGCATGACTGCTGACAGGTCATGTCAGGGATGGTTGTCCCCGATAAGGGACGCAGATACCCCAAGACAGAGAGCTTAATCCCAATGAATGTGTGTGTGAATGTGTGAGTATGTGTGTCCTTATCGCTTCCCTACATCAGCATGCCCACGCTCTCCGTCACGCGTGTAATTGGTCTGATTAGAGTCTGATGAGAAAATACAGGTGTGATTATCAAGCGACACACGAAAAAACCAATCCCCCATCACAAGATAGACTGAGACAGAGAGACACAGAGAGACGGGATGAAAACCATTATCGCAGCCAATGACAGGTAAATAAATAGATTAACAGCGTACACACACACACACACACAACCTCCATTGCTGCGCACACACAACCTCGTCATCCATCTCTCCCAGGTATCACAGCTTGTATCTGGCCTGCTTGATAGTGTTGATCTAATTCCAACCTGTTGCAGCACCCATTTGTTTCACTGTCTCTGTTGATCTGCTCTGTCTATCAACCCCTCTCTTTTTCTCTTAGCCTCTCTCTCTGATTTTCAAACCCTCCTCCTCCTTTTTTTTTAAATTTCAAGGATTGTTTTGAAAAGCCTTACCAACCATTTTGAGTCCTGCCCTGCTTCTTCCTGGTCTACAGTTTTTGTGAAACTAGTCTCTAGAGCAGTTTTTACACATTAACTGTAGACAATGCAGCAAGAGCCAAGGATATAGTCCAAAGCTGGTCTCCCTCACATGTAGCACACAGCAGGAGATAGTCCACTTCAGATCAGCTCTCACTAGAGGAAATAATCCATTTGGTTGTTGCCTGGAAAAAGCGAGCACCTGCACTATTCTTACATGGGCCCTTTCTACTAGTGAGCTTGTAAGCTGAACCCTCTTTAATGCTCAATACTGAATTGGACATTTGCATTTCCACCAAGCCAAAACCTCCAGGGCTGAAAAATGAAGCCAATGCAGAAGTGCAATTCCTCTGCTGGCCACTTAAGGCCATCTCCAATCCCCTTAGACTCCCACATGACTAATTTTATTGCTGAAATAAACATGTTTACAGCCTGTGAGAAAACCCATTTTCAATAGCTAAATTCCCCCCTTTATGCAAAGTGGTGGAGAGTTTTTGTACATTTATTTTTATTATTATGATTATTACTACTTACCCTTTTCAACTGCATCAAGGTTTAAAGTTTGACTTATTAGGGGCATGGCCAATTAAACTGACAGGTGTGGTAACACAGGTGACAGTAGCTATCCGCAAGACTTCACCTCACCTAATTACACTCACCAGCCACTTCATTAGGTATGCACGTTCAACTGCTCATTACAGCATTTCTAATCAGCTAATCACATGGTAGCAACTAGATGCATTTAGGCATGTAGACATGCCAAGATGATCTATTTAAGTTTAAACCGAGCATCAGAATTGGGAAGAAAAATGATTCAAGTGAATTTGAACGTGGCACGGTTGTTGGTGCAGATGGGCTGACCCAAGTATTTTAGAAACTGCAGCTCTATTGGGATTTTCCCACACAACCATCTCTAGGGTTTACAGAGAATGATTAGAAAAAGCAGAAAATATCCAGTGAGCCGCAATTCTATAAGCAAAAATCCACTGTTGATGCCAGAGGTCAGAGGAGAATGGCCAGACTGCTTCAAGCTGAAAGGAAGGCAATGGTCATTGAAAAAAAACATTCGTTACAACCAAGACATGTAGAAAAGCATCTCTGAATGCACAACACAGTGAACACTGAAGCAGATGGGGAACAGAAGCAGAAGACCACACTGGGGGCCCCTCCTGTCAGCCAAGAACAGGAAACTGAGGTTACCATTCACATGGGCTCACCAAACTTGAACAATAGAAGACTGGCATATTGTTGCCTGCTCTGATGAGTCTCAATTTCTGTTGTGACATTCAGATGGTAGGGGCAGAATTTGGCGTAAACATCATGAAAGCATAGATACATCCTGCCTTGTATGAACAGTTGAGGTTGTCTGTGGTGGTGTAATGGTGCGGGGGATATTTGGAGATATTTGCACACTTCAGGCCCCTTAATCCAGATTCAGCATTGTTTCAATGCCACAGCCTACCTGACCATGTCCATCCCTTTATGACCACAGTGTACTCATCTTCTGATGGCTGCTTCCAGCAGAATAGCGTTAGCCTCATAGCATAATTGCCCAAGTCATATTTCAATGTTTTTGGAAAACAAGAAAAAAACACAAGAAAAAACAATGTCATTGTTTTAGTTAGGCAGATATCACAATTTGGCAAAAAAAAAAATGACTTAGGCAATTATGGTATGAGGCTAACGATAGCTAAAAACTCAAATCCTAACAAACTGTTTCTTGAACCTTACAGTGAGTTCACTAAACTTCAATGTTCTCCACAGTCACCAGACCTCAATCCAAAAGAGCCCCTTAGAGATGTGGTAGAACGGGAGATTCACATCACTGATGTGCAGCCCACAAATCTGCAGCAACTGTGTGATGCTATCATGCTAATATGGACCAAAATCTCTGAGGAATGTATCTAGCACCTTACTGAATCTATGCCACAAAGAAACAAGGCAGTTCTGAATGCAAATGGGGATCCAACAGAGCACTAGTGCAGAGTACTAAATGAAGTGGCTGGTGAGTGCATAGCTACTATAGTGGGCCTATCAACCATGTTTTTGGTACTTTTTGTTTGTGTTAGCGCCTAACTTAACATTCCACCCTTTCATCTAAATAGGGTGATTTTTGGTTCCAAAAAATCCAAGTTAGTAATGGCAAAAAAAAGATAACCGTAAGATTTGTCAAGCTAGGCTGTAAATGAATCCCATTAATGTCATATCTCCAAATATTTTAACTGTAAAATCTGTTAGAATTGGAATGTGAGGCATTTACCTGAAAAAGATTTCTCAATTTCCTATCAATTACTATATCTTTTGTTAGGAGTCTTTTTACACTCACCTGTTTTGTCCTTTTCTACTGATGAAAAAGGTAACCATGGGTGGAACATGTACACTTGCACAGGGAAATGAGGTGTATGCGAATGCATGTACACAAAGACAAAGCAAGAAGAAAAGAGGGGACGGCGGGAAAAAAGGAAAAGGGAGAACAGAAAGGCATTTGCCTTTGCAGTGAGCCTGTTTAAGTTCCCTCCCTTCGTTCCCTGACAGGAGTGTGAATGAAAAAAGAGGAAAAAAAGAAAAAAGAATATGACGAATAACAGGGCCTGATTGGGTTTCTAACACGTATTCAGGGGAGCAAAGTGTGCTTGCATTGTTCCCCTCTCGCCCAGGGTAGGCTGTGAAAGAGAGCGACAACTTTGCTGCTCAATAGACAGAATAAAAGAATGGGAGAGAGAAAAGAGCGAGAGTGGGAGAAAGTGAGAGCTGTATGAGAAGAAGGATGGCTGGGAGGCTCTTGAGCTAGGTTTTGTTTCAGGGTCAATGTTAGTCTTGACATGTGCTACAGTCTTTTTGACCTCAATGTCATGCTTTAGTCTACTTATATCTCACCTACAGCTTGAAACACATCGCTCATGTCATACTAAGATAATGGTGACTACTGAGCAAAGACCTGCTGTTTTAAGGGGGATGGTTTCATGTGGTGGTAGCCTGTAATATGTACAACTCAAGAATAGTTTGTCCACTACAGTAAAAAAGGGTGGTTATATTTTGTATAATTTGTAACTGTAAACAAAACAAAACTGTCAACAAAACCACAAAAAAACTCTCAAATTAGCAATGTATCTTTTGCTATACGCTTTGGATGTTTTACCCTTTTATTGCTTTAATAAATGAAATTATGGTCACCATAATTTGGCTTTTTTGACAAGAATTTGCAAAAAGAAAAAATTCATATCAAAGTGAAAACAGAGTTTTACAAACTAATGTCAATTAATTATAAACTTAAAATTAAATTAAAAATATTTGCATAAATATTCACCCCTTTTAGGTCAGTATGTAGCAGATGCACCTCTGGCTGCAATCACAGCACTAAGTCTATCGATATGTCTCAATCAGGCTGGCACATCTGGACACTGCAATTTTTCCTTCATTCTTCAGTGCAAAACAGCTCAGGCTCTGTTAGGTTGCTTGGGGATCAGGTGTGAACAGCTCTTTTCAGGTCCAGCCACAAATTCTTTGACTTGACCAATCCATAACATTCACCTTGCTGTTTTTGATTTCTGTGTAGCTAGTGCTGTATGCTTGGGGTCACTGTCTTGCTGGAAATTAAATCTTCTTCCAAGCCATAGTTTTCTTGCAGACTGAGTCAGATTATCCTCTAGAATTTGGCAATATTTTTCTGCATTCATGCTCCCCTCTACCTTTACAAGCCATCCAGGGCCTGCTGCTGAGAAGCATCCCCAGAGCATGCTTGCCACTACCATGCTTTATGGTGTGTTTGTAGTGATGTGCAGTGTTTGTTGTTGACTAACATGGCGTCTAGTCTGATGGCCAAAAAGCACACAACCCACACAACTTTGACTGGTTAAGAACCTAGGCAACAGTTGTTGTATGTACAGTCTTCCATCTGAGCCACTGAAGCTTTTAACTCCTTCCGAGTGGGGAAGGTATCTTGGTGGCCTCCCTCACCAGTCTTTTTCTTACCGGGTCACTCAGTTTGTGAGGATGGCCAGCTCCAGGCAGATTTAGATAAGTGCCATACTCCTTCCATTTCTTAATGATGGATTTGGCTGAACTCTGTGGAATGTCCAGTGAGTTTTTGTAGCATCTCCTGACTTATAAAAAAAGGGGGAACTTATCCATAAGGACCAAAACTGTTGATGCACCTTTCAGCTGCTCCCTTGTACTCTCCACCAAAGGGTTGCCACAGCAGATTAATCCACATTGGTAATTTGGCAGAGGTTTTACACCGGATGCCCTTCCTGACGCAACCCCTCCATGGTGGGAGGGGCTTGTGTCCGCACTTAGGATTGAACCAGGAACCTTTCGGTTGTACGGCAAATGTGCAAACCACTACGCTACTGGGGACACTAATACTGTTGTTGATACATGTCTGTAAATATGCTATTTGTTGCTGTAAAGTTAAAGATTTTAACATGGGAGACCGTGGACACTGATTCGCTTTTGGAGCCAACCTCAAGTGACTACTTCTGCACTGGCTTCATTTTTCAGATCTGAGTTTTTCTGCTGATTATATAGATCTTGATTGTAATGAAAGAAAATTACACCTAGTGCAACAACATGGCTCAGTGGTAGGTCTTAAAAAGAGAAGCAGAGGTGTGGTAAAGCTGAAACTTTAATTACAATCAATTATCATCTTCTTTTGGCTGCTGCCTTTAGGGGTCACCAGTGGATCAGCTGCCTCCATTTTACTGTAGTCCTCACATTTTCCTGTGTCACACCAAGCCTCTGAATGTCCTCCTTCACTACATCTACGAACCTTCTCTGTGGTCTTCCTCTTTTTCTCCTGCATGGCAGCTCCATCTTCAACATCCTTTACGTTCCAGTATTTCCACTATCCCTCTTCTGCACATCTAAACTGTCAACTCAACTTTGCCTCTTACTGTATCGCCAAACTGCTCAACCTGAGCTGTCCCTCTGTTAGACTTATTTCAAATGATGGGTTTGCTACGTAGCTTTTAAGTATTACTATTAATTAATGATAATCATTTTAATTATATCAGTTAACCCACTGGCTTCAGGGCTTCCAGTGGATACCTGGGCCAAGATTTCCATTTCTGACTTCAAATAGTAGCGGTGATAAATCTAAATTGTTGTATAACAATAGTTGATGGCTATCCAATGCATTTCACCAAATGTAATCCCTCTTTTGATCTCCACATGGACTATATACCTGCAAGCAAACAAAGCCTGAATGCAACTGGTCAATAACCCCCACACCACAAAATAAACTAGTACTAATTTTTTTCCCCTTGTCTAAAGATTCCATATATCCATATGCAAAACCTATGAATATAATTACTTTGTTAACAACACATACAATTGAATATCAAGACATAAAAACTTTGGGAAATTCACAAACACTGGGAGTTACATTTTTGTCCAATAAGAGTATCATGCATCCTGAAAAACTCTGGGTCTGGACTAAATGTCATCACTGCCTGCCCCAGGCCGCTGCTCCCTGCTCCCCCTCCACTCCCTCTCATTGACTGGCAGCTATCTATCGCTGTCAATCATCAACACCTCCTTCCTTCAGCCCAACCCCTCATGGTTGTGCTCAGGGCGATTTAGCCTGGTGCTTGGTGCTACACTATCAGATGGCATGACAAATTACTTCTCCTTGGCCTCATTACACACACACACACACACACACCCCTGACAAGACTGAGAAGCAAAAAGTCCAAACATATCCCAGTTGTAGACTCCTAAACACAAACATATCCACAAATGAACATGCAACCACAATTCCTTTGATAATGGACCATTTCAAAGGCTTAAAATGTTCTCAATTATTCACTTTTTCTTTTTGCTACCCACCCCCAATATTGATTGTCCTTATCTGTCATAATTCAGCACAGTCTGAGCTCATTGCAATCACTCTTCACAGATAGACTGTGAGAGGAGGAGGGGGCCATGTCTATCAGCTGGCCATGAAAAGCAGCGATAGTTGTCATTTCTCTACATTTCCATTCCTGCCGTCCATTCAATAAATTCTGTACCTTCTAACAACTCCTTAAGAAGCAGCGCCAAGAAGGATTGTCTCTTTTTATCAGCCTCTTTCATTCAAATCTGCACTTACTTTTGATTATCTCTTAAAACATTACCTTTCTTAATTCTTTGTCAGATTTTTCTTGCTTGCCTTTGGGGTCCTCAACCTGCCACACTATACTGTCTTCCACTGTGCCTGGTGTCAGAATTTCTGTTCATCATGGGCAACCCCCATGACACCACACTTGGCAGTACTCATCTTTCTTCTCTCATGAACCAACTGGCCTTTGCATCCAATAAAAGTCGCTTGCAAAACCAAGTGCAGTTCAGTCACAGACCTGTGGCACCGCTAAAGAAGTAATATAACATCTTTCTTATAGTGCACCTCTGTTAGCAATCAGACTTTAATGTTAGATTACTCTAGCAACCAAAATAAAAGCGGCATGCACTTCCAAAGTCTGACTCAACACAAGTTGGTAGAAGCACAAGATGCCAGCAGTTTCTTTTTTTTGATAAGTCACAGTCACTTCACTGGTTTTTGATTTTAAAAACTGGTCATACTTTAGCACACTGTTTATCTAAAGTTCTTGTTCCTGTTTTCAATGTTACCCCATGGACTAAAGCTGTTGCCACTCATAAACTGCATCCCTGAACTTTTCTGGACATCACCTGGCAGAGGTACATGTAAAAACACCAGTGTTTGATGTTGTGGGATCAGACAACTGACCTTAAATTGCCAGATTCCTACAACAAAATTTGTGTGATGTCTGATTGGATACATTGGGCTGATGTGAGAATAGCACAGATAATCCTCAGGTGGGTTCACAGCTCACAAGTTGTCACCCTGCGGCCTGCCTCCTCCATGTCCTACCAAAGCAGTGCCCTCACCTAAACCGAATGGAACATGTTAACAAATTACAACTTCCTGGCCTGATTCTCCATGCAGTTTTTGTGTGAATGCAGCTAAAAGGTATGTACTCTGACTGCGGGCCAATTAAGAAAAACAAACCACATTAAACTACATTCTGACTGGCTATATTTTCTTTACAGTAACAGTGTGTAATATGTTCAGGTACTAGGCTAAAAGTCAAGAGACAAAATACTGCACATTAGATGAGGATCCTTTTGATAGTCTCCTCTTTTTAAATGTTATAAAATACATTGTATGAATGCCATGTAAGAATGACGGAGTCAGATCTTTCTATGAAATGCACACAGATAATTTTCAATGGTAAAATATATACACTGGTATGTAATTGCTTTGTTTAACACAAGACCTATTTCTTTATTTTTTAAAAATGCATTAAACCTATTTATTGTGTAAACGTAGAGATCAGTTTTTTAATTTTTGAGTCTTACATTAATAACACATTCACTAAACAGCAGTAACATCCACTAACAACCACTTCACATGCATTTACAACCTAATACCTAGTTTTAGTTTGCTACAATATACAAGTGTTGATACAGATTCTTGTGAGCTACATGAGCACCGTCAGGAAGAGGCAGGTGATATCTACCTGTATCTCCTCTATACACAGCAAACAAACCGTCTGTTTGGCCAAATGTAGCACCAGCTGTAGATCCCCACAGAGAAGCTGGTCGCAGCACACTCGGTACAGTGCTGCAGCTATTCACCAGCTATCACCTTCTACAGCATATTCCCATATTACTTATATCTAACCAATTTCTTCAGGGCTACTTGAGCACCTGGAGGGGGGTGAGGGGCAGTTAGCAGATATGGGATTGGGTCTCTACCTCTCGCGCCACTGTGGTTATTGTCAACAGGGTAGCATTCATGCCTAACAGGGCCACCAGAGGTTATCGCTCAGCCAGAGAGTGTATGAGAAGAGGAAATCAAGCTGCAGGAACCCGACGCATATCGTTCTGTGTAGCCCTCAGGGCCAAAGAAGGGACGTCTGTCGGCAGTGCGTATATAGGTGTGTGAGGAGTGTGTGTAGCAAGTGCACAAAGTGCAAAGAAGTAAATGTGGAGGCAAAGAGCTCGAGGAAAAATGGAGATCGGAGTGCAGGTGCACCTGAAACAGTGAACATGCAGATATGATGACACAGGGCAGGTAGAGTAAAATAGGTGTGTGTATCTGCTAGTGAGGAGCTATTCAGTTTAGGAATGGGTGCACATGCGGTGGTTGAAATTCATTAGAAGAGGAGAGCAATGAATTCCTCTTATTCACACACACACATATACACAATAAAGTATATGGTCTAATCCAGTAGTTTTCATAAGGCACAGCTATATTCACATTTGGGTAAAAAGCCTCTATGGTATTTGAACAACTTCAATTCATTTGCAGGATCTGGACCAAGCATGTCATCTGCACTTTCTTTGTATTGCAGTTAGCTCCAGTAGCATACAGCTCCGCTAAAAAACAGCCTGGTTTGTGCGTGGGTCTTTAGCATGTTTAGCACCATGTTATTTTTTTAACAATAACCTTGGTATATTTAATTAAGCCATCCATTCACTGTCATATTATGAATATTTTCCAAGTTACAGGCCCCTTAAGTACGTAGGGGTGGGTCAAAATTTCGAGCTTTTTATCTCTTATTTTTCCAGCATTTTTGAGCCCTCATACTTTCATAGGTACACAAGCTAGCCACATGAAACGCTATATGGACAAAAGTATTGGGCCATACTTCTTAATCATTGAATTCAGTTGTTTCATTCAGTCACACGGCCACAGGTATACAGAATCAAGCACGTAGCCATGCAGTCTATCTTACAAACATTTAAGAAAGAATCAGTCATTTCAAAGATTCTGGGCCTGGTATGATAACAGGATGCTGCAACAAGTCAGGCTGCAAAATTTTGTTGTGATGTGTTTCACATGAGAAAGTGAACCGACTTCCCCCTTCATACATTCTTTTGTCCTCCCCTCTATCAATCAAGGCCTTTGATGTGTACTCATGGAGCAAATTTTAAACACGTAGTTTAATAATAACATATGATGACACAAAATCCCAAGGTACACCATTTGAAACCACTGATCTAGTCAACAAAAGACAAATGTTTTCTTATTTTAAACACAAACGTAGCTGAGGTGGCTTCGTAAGCTCCCAGCAGGTTGCTGAGTTGTAGATACGTCTCACCTCTGCCAGGTGACTAAGTCGTGCTTCACGTACACACACATCACAGCAGGTGGGAACATCTTGTGAAAACTGTCATTTTAGCTGCGTCTGTGTGTGTGTGTGTGTGAGCCTGTCTTCTTGTGTGTTTCCACCCTCCCCGTTAAACCACATAAACACAATATCCACGGATTAATGGCAGATCTCTAAATAAGGCCAAATGGAGATGTGGATGGGAGGGAGCTAAGTGGTGTGAAGGGCCCAGCGGTGGCTGCCTCTTACCTTTTTGTTGTTTTCTTTAATATCCTGAGGATTGAGCGACTTGTAGTCTCTGAAAGAACAGTGGGGAGGGTCGGAAAGGAGACGAGCAGAGAGAGAGAGAGAAAGAGAGAGAGAGAGAATGGCAGACAGAGAGACATAGAGGAGAAAAAGGTGTGTTTAAATATGCGTCACATGTAATGGTATTAGAACTGTAACATGCAATTTCATAGCAGTGCAATCAACAGAACTAATAGAGTGGAAAATATGTAAAAATAACACACTGGAGAGGAAAGGAACACAAGCACAAACACACATACGTGTATACAAAGTTATCTTCATGTCTACCTCCTTGATGGGGCTGCAGGTTTCATATGATGTTCTTTTGAGTGTTACACACACATGTAACACTAAACATTTAGGAAATCTCACACAGACAACTTAAAAGAATCATAATTACACACACACACAAACATACACAAAACCACCAATTAGTGCAGCAAATATACAATTCACTCTGAATGTGGAAATGACAGGCCGAGCGTTTGTATGAACAAATTAGTTGCATTTACCAAACACAGGCACATTTTAGGTTAACAGTGCAAACATAGAACCAAGGTATTAGGGGCATAACGATTCTGAAACTGAGACCAAAATCACGACACAAACATCGTGAAGCTGTCAATGCATCATGAAAGTAAAACAACATGCTATCAGCCAATGATGGAATCTTTGAAGCAGCTGTTGGTCGCATGGTTTGGATGGATTTGATGCCCGTTTTTGCAACAACCTTTCCTGTTTCTGCTGAGCATTTGTCTGTTTATTGTTTAACTCATTTGTCTGGTTTCCAGTTTTAAAACCACCAAATAGACAAAGACAGAAACAAGATGATGAACATAATTTTTTGAAGTTGTGTTAACCACAAAAACGGAGCTAAAGGTGAGGAATAAGTCATCATAAGATAATAAAACATCAACAGGCTACAATCACCAAACTCTTGTTTAATTACTTTCCCTACTTAATTCCCATTTTTGTATGTTGCCTTTCCAAATTTTCCACTTGTTATCTATGTTCCACCTGGAACAGCTCTATGCCACAGTTTGAGTACTCCTGAGAATATTAAACTGGAAATACACCTAAAGATCAGAGTTTCTTGTTTTGTTAACAATCGAATCATTGCAAAGTCACCTGACCTTTAGAAAAAATAATTTTTAGTTCCACCAACAAGGTACTGTTTTCACTTGTGTTGGCTTATTTGTGTGCAATATAACTCAAAAACTTATTTTAATCAATTTTTTTGAAGAGTGGTGTGTAGTACAAGTCACAAACTATTAAATTTCAGAGGTGATCCAGATTGCGATCTGGATCCAGGAATTGTCTTTAAAATGACTTTGTACCACTAGGGGCAAACTTGGCCTAGGCAGAGGTATGCACGCTCTGAGTCCTTCTACCTGTCTATGTTTTTTGTTCTTCACACCCTCTAAAAAAAAAAATAGTATAAATTGAATCATGGATTGGAATTGTTACACCCCTATAAGTTCTCAAAGGAGACTAATGAGTCCAAATATAATGAAAGCATATAAGACTTCCTTGTGACTTGATTTTATCTAATCATTTTGTTTTTTCTCCAAGTTATCTTTAGTCTGTTTCCCTCCAAAATGTGATTTGCTGTTCTTAACGATAGAGCTTAAAATGACATTGCTTTGGAGTGCAGTGTGTGTTTGTGGTTCATACATTATGTCGGGTCTGAAATGGTGCAGCAGGGCACAGAAGGCCAGCCCATTCCTCCAGGAGGTGGTGAAGTTGGTGATCTTTACCCCACGGTAGTTCTTGGTGACCTCACGGCACCAGGCCAGCAGGGACTGGCTGGCATTGGGTTTCCCTCCCAGAACGGGGCTTGGCACAGGGCTGGGCTGCAGGCAGGGAGGAGAAGGAGAGGGATGAGGAAGAGGCGTTCAAATTAATGCCTTTGAAATAAAAATAAAACATGAGGTGCATCGGTTTAACATTTAGATATATAAATCTTGGCTATTGCATCATTCTAGACATTTAAAGCATAAATTACACCACACATAAATACTTTACCCTAACCTCGCTTCTTACCGTTTAAATTTTGTGAAAATTATTTTACAGTCTATACATTTATAACAGTTCACTCTCCTTTCACTCACTTATCTCTCAATAAAAAATGTTTTACTTAACAACCACTACCCATCCAATTAGTGCACCATACTGGCATATAATGAGCTTGCACATGAATGAACGCGTGCACACACAGACTCGCACCATAATGAAGGGTCATTCAGAATGCAGTGTATGACCGTGAATAATGTAAACATCTTATTAATTAGCTCCGCCTTTGAAGTCTTATCTGGGTTGAAAGCTCTCACCATTAGGAGCCTTTCCCATCCCAGACTCCAAATCCCACAAATCCTCAGTGGTGTGGAGACACTGGTCTTCCTCTGACGCCCATGCTATTCTGATTATTCAGCTGGCTGTTCACTAATCTGGTTATGGAGGGACTGATACGGGATAATTCTCTCAGATCATTTTGGAGAGGAACGGCAAAAATGTCAGAGATTTGATTAAATTCATTAGAGGCCAGTGATCAAAAAGGAGGAAATGTGCTCTGAATCCAAGTTTATATTAGTATTGTATGCAATAATTCACAATTACATATGACAAATAAAAAAAGCCATTTTTAATTATATAATATGTTTAAGCAAGTTTCAGATAGCTTTTTCACCTTCGATGCAATGTTATCCTGCTATAGCTAGACAACAAATTACATATCCTGGAGTTAATATTTCATGAGAGCTAACATTCACATAGCGTTATGATGCTCTTTTCATAACCAGGTGATGTTTAAACCCTAACTTTTTTTCATCTTTACCCAACCTTTAGCAGAGACTAGTGAATGAAAAAATTTTTTTTACATGAGCTGATACTGACCTTGGTAACCAGTTAACCCAGTTTTAAGATACACACAGTGGAGGGCTGCAGCTCAAAATATTTTTAAAAGCATGAGATTCACTCCCCTGACAAAGCTTGCAGTGGCCAACCGACCCCCTCTGTTGGAGGCTTTCTGCTATTGCAAGAAGAGGAAATAAATACAAGGGATGGCAGCCAAGACTCAGGACAAATTTGTCATTTGAATTTTGGGCAGACAGAATTATTGAGTGATGACATGCTGACTAATCCTTCAGCAGAACATACGGCAATTTCACAAGATTTTGTTTAGTGATGAAATCACAAAAAACAGATGTACTCACGCAAACACATACGAGCATGACACAGTTAATGTCAAATCTTGCCCTTGCTGTTGGCACACTTTTGGATATTAAATGTAATTAATTTGTAATATCAACAGTGATAAACAAATTATCCATGCCTATTGCTCATCAAATGTTGGATTTCAACCTATGACCATGAGCCTGGAGCCTACTGAGATGCTACAAGCAAAACACATGAAAAAGACTGGAGGCCATCTCTAATAGCAGCTCCTAACCTTTGTACCTGTGTGTGTGTGTGTGTGTGTGTGTGTGTGTGTGTGTGTGTGTGTGTGTGTATTTCAGACCTGT
>VUQH01022896.1:0-26273 GCA_015106775.1 Etroplus canarensis | reverse complement strand
GTGAATTTGTATGTGTGTGTGTGTTTGTGTATGCATGTGTGTGTGTGTGTGTGTGTGTGTGTGTGTTGTTTGACCCCAATCTGCCAATGGCACATATGGCATCCCCGGTGTATTCTGAGTCATTTTTGAGGAATTCTTATTGGTTTGTTTGTGGATTATTGTGATTGCTGCAGTCACACAGAGAGAACCCAACCCTAAATTACTGACAATGTCCTAATTTTGCTGAAAACTAGCTTTGGTCATCAAACTTCAAATTACCCATGGCAGGCACCTGAGCCGTGGAGCCAGTGGAGGAATTTCATATCTATGTTGAATGAATATTTGGCCGACTGAATCAAGCACCTTGAGGCGACTTTTGTTGTGAATTGGCGTTATATGAACTAAACTGAACTGAACTGAATATGAAGTTGTGTGATTTTAACTTCAACACACTTTTATGCACTGATAATAAGACTTGCACGAAGAAAAAGCATGAATAAGGCCACATTTTTATTGGCAGTTGTTAGCTTTGACGGTACTGATATTTTGCATCGTTTAAGGCTGTATGTTTACATATACAGTCAGCAGTATACCTGTTCAGCTGCTTGTTGCAACTCAATGTATTTAGAAATGTGGACATGGTCAAGAGAACTTGCTGAAGTTCAAACTGAGTTTCAAAATGGGGAAGAACGGTGACTGAAGAGATTTTAAATGTGGCATGGTTGTTGGTGCCACAAGGGCTTGTCTGCTCAGAAACTGCTGATCTACTGATTTTCCTAGATATCTCTAGGGTTTAAATGGGAAAATATCCAGTGAGCAGCAGTTCTCTGGCTGAAAATATCTTGTTGATGGTCAGAGGAGAATGGCCAGGCTGGTTTAAGCTAATAGGAAACAGTAACTCAAATAGCCACTCATTACAATCAAAGTACTGTATGCAGAAGAGCATCTCTGAATGCACAACAAACCTTGAAGCAGATGGACTGCAGCAACCGAAGACCACACTGGGTGCCACTCCTCTCAGAACAGGAAACTGAAGCTACAGTTTCCATGGCTAATGATGCCATGATTGGAAAATGTTGCCTGCTCTGATGGTTTTTGATTTCGAATGAATTTAGCATGAATAGCATGAAAGCATGGATCCATCCTTCCTTGTATCAACAGTTCAGGCTGCTGGTGGTTCTGTAGGTGATATATTTTTGGTATATTTTCTAACTGAGCATTGTTTAAATGCAACAGCCTACCCGATTATTGTTGCTGACCATGTCCTTTAGTGTATGATCATAGTGTATCCATATTCTGAAGGCTGCTCCCAGCAAATTAACACACCACATCACAAAGCTCAAATCATTTCAAACCGGTTTCTTCGAGATGACAGTTCACTGTAATCAAGTTGCCTCCAGAGTCACCAGATATTAATCCAATAGAGCACCTTTGGGATGTGGTGGACCAGCAGATTCACATCATGGATATGCATCTGCAGCAACTGTATGATGCTACCACTTCAGTATGGACCAAATTCTCTGTGGAATGTTTCCAGCACATTGTTGAATCTATGCTACAATTAATTAAAGAAGTTCTGAAGGTAAAAGGGGGGCACTAGCAGGATAGTGTAGGTATATCTAATGAAGCTGTGGGTAAGTGTAAATATAATTTGTAATATGAACTAGCCAGTCTTCTAATAACAATTTCCTGTTCTGATGTCCCAAGCTATATACCGTTGTTGATGCATTCTAGGTTTTTATAGCAGGCTCAGTCTAAAACCTCTTCACGCAAGACCTCTGTGCTTTCAGGAGAATCAGGTCCAGGCATTGTCCGAAGTTGCACTTTTTCACAAAATTTGCTCAAAGTAACTGGCCTTTATTCTTGTTTGTCTTTTCAACCTTTTTACTCAGTTTCACAATCCCTTTTGTGTATGAAGCATTACAAGACATTCAGGAAATGCTGGAAGCAGTGAGATGTGCTCAGTCAAGCAGCCTGTGGTCATCTTTTTTCCCTTTATTGGTCGTAATGCCATTGGCTCAGTTACTTCTCTGACTAAGTCCAATCTGGGGTTTTGGATTCCAGCTCATATAAACCCTCTTAAAGAAAAGACGCTTGGAGCCATTTTGTGTCTTTATCATATTTCTTGGTGGAGAAATTCCTTCCTATGTGACTGATTCCAGTATAGAAGAAAGTTTCTGGCTACCCTAATGTTAAACTAGTAAAAACTTGAACAAATTACTTTATGTCATCCAAACATATATAACTTTTACAAAAAAAGCAAGGACTGGTAACTACATGATAGACCCTGAACTATTCTTCTTCCATCCCCATATCTGCCCAGCAGATGTTCTCACACACATTTAGATGCACACAAAAGCCCCCACCAAATCTAAAGCCAACTTTTCCTGGTGCAACAAATAAGACTTTTTAAATTCCAGAAGCACCCATCTCAGATATTCAAACTGTATCCGTGTGGTGTTTTAGGCCTCAGGGAGAAATCCTTCTCACCTGTATATCCTAATTGTGACTCCAGTCACTTTTTTTCTGCCTATTATAATGTATAGCTCCTCCCACTAAGATTTGGACTTACACCTTACACCTGGATAGCTGTGGTTCTACACTTTTCTCCCTGATATATTCTCTTGATACTTATGTATGCTGAATGGAGTGCCTATAACACAAGGAATTTCCCCCCAGGGGATTAATAAAATATTCTGATTCTGATTCTGATTCTCAGTCCTCATTTATACTGCCTAAGAAAATCCCATGTTTATTTTATGCATGTATAAGTGTATTAAAGAGAAGCATTAGGTGGAGCTGCATGGAGACAAAATGAAGATCTGAAACTTATAGATTTAATTTCAAACTACCAACCATCCTTTACATGTGGTAACCTTTACAAAAGAAAAGCATAATGGATTTCTGGGAATAATGCATGTTTATACAAGCACTGGAGGTCTTGCAGCATGCACACACAACAGCTTCCTGTCCTCCTGCAGGACCCTGTGTGTAAACTCCTCCAACAAACACACACACACACACACACACACACACACACACACACACACACACACACAATCCATACATGTGCACAACCTTTCCATCACTCATCATTTTATTGCTAATCTCCCTGCTCTATCCTGTTTAATACACTTTCCATCTCACACAAGTCATCACAAACAATTCATTGAGGTTTGGCAGTACTTCGATGGAAAATCATAACTCTTCAGCTCATGCCCGAGTGCTATTGGTCTTGATAAAAACGATATCTGAATAGGGGACTCACAGCACAGTCGTGGGATTTAGTTGTAAATTTAGTGCAGAGTACATTTAAAAATCAACTTGTTTTAATCAAAGTTTACATGAAAGGAACATAAGGGCACAATTTGCCCATTCATAAGATGCCAAATACTGTAATGTCACTTCTTGGATGTCTGTCATTTTATGGCTGCAACTTGCCACTTCTCTTGCTAGGATCATAAAAGCTGGAGCTGTTACCATGTAATGGTCTGCAGTGAAAATCCAGATGTCTTTTGGTGAAAGCACAGTTGGGAATAAAAAAAAAAGAATGGGAGGAAGGTCTTTTGCAGTGGAAAGAAGAGGGAGGGAACAAAGGACAGAATGGGAGGTGTGGAGTGGGGGGTTGTGAGGGGGTTACACGTGACGAAGATTTTCTAAGTTCAGTGGGAAAACTAATATGGTTTAAAAGTGTTTTGGTGCCTTTGTTAAAACACATATGGGCACAAGCGATGCCTAAAATATGTAGACAGCCGCAGGACAAGACAGTCTGGTCACAAAAGACTGGTAGCAGGGGGCAACGTGTCAGAAACTGCAGTCTGATAGTTGCTACATGTGGCTGATGACGCACTCACATGAGAACACCACAAATCTCTGAATGAGTAAAAAAAAATTTCCTCTCATATAAGTCTAGACTACAGCAGAATGGCTCAGACTTAAGTAATGCACTTCATAAACTGTAATTGTTGAAATGCTAATGGGAACATTAATTAAGGTTCTGTCTGTGAATATCAGTGGAATATTCTACCTAGTGTCTGTTAAATGCCTAATCTTGATTCAGCCCCATTCAGTACTGGTCCCTGAAGACTGGAACTACTGTTGAGGGAGGGAGGGAGGAAGGGGATTTTCCTATTACTCACTGGTAGCCACTCTCTTGATGTTTAATGCCCTTTTCCTTGCTTATCCCTCCCCTTTTCTAAGTATAACGCCTTCTATGATGTGTTGTTCCAGTGATGGTCCACGGGGTTAGATAGTCAGCCACCACTTTGGTCCAGCATTACACACAGTCATTGTTCCCTGAAGATGACTCATCCTAGTGATGATTTTGGCTTTAGTGCTTTATTTTTGGCATTGTTTGTGAAATGTGACAATAACTTTTTTATAGACTGTACTGAGATTTGGTTTTGTCTGCATATCCGGATGATGTACTAACCAAGGACAATGTTTTTGGCTTCAGTGTTTATACCTGTGCTTTGCCTGTCCTTATGGGCTTTTCCCTAAAGATTCAGTGTAGAAATATTAACATTACCTTCATGATTTGAAGAAATACAAAAAATAACCACTAGTGGCCCCCATCCAGTTCTTTTAGTTCCACCAACTGGCCTTTTTTGTTTTATTCAGTGAAATACTGATTGAGAGAAGGTGGCAATGACATAAAAACAAGAGGCAGAACTAGAGATGGCAGAGCTGAAGATGGTGAGATTTTGACCTTTATGGACACGATTACAAATGATTACAAAAGAGCAGTTTGGAGATAAAGTCAGAGAGACATGTTTGATTTGGTTTAGACATGTGCAGAGAAGAGATAGTGGATATGCTGGACTCAACTGCTAGGCAGGAGGAAAGGAGGAATACCACTGACAAGGTTTGTGGAGATAGTGAAGGAGAACATGCAGAGGGTTGGTGTGACGGAAGAGGGTGCAAGGGATAGGGTGAGATGGAGGCAGATGAACCACTCTTGTAACTCCTAAAGGTAGCAGCTGAAAGAAGAAGAAGAAAAAGGAGGACAGTAAAATACTGCTGCATCTGCACTGGTACCCATCCCCGCTTGCAGTAGTTACACCTTACAATTTAAAAATAACAGCACTAAGTACACATAATGGAAATATAAAACACTACCTGCACCTGGTTAAAAACAGAATGCTCACCAACTGAGCCTCTCAGAACTGCTAACATAGTTGTAAAACTTCTTTATCAGTTTATTTGTGCGATCTCAAACAGACCATATAAATACAATAAAGAACAGTCGTTGCTGCCAAGGGAGACACCTAGCTAGGAAAAAAAATCAAAGTGGAGCGAAGCCAAAATGAACAAAGGGGTACATGATGGTGTGATGGGAAGAGCGTGTCTAGACTGTTCCTGGCCTGCCTGAGCTCTGCCCTTTGAAGTGCGCGTTAGTGATGCGTGCTGAACTCTCGGGGCATGTGTGCAGGGCTCTGAGAAGGCTTATTCCAGATCTTCTGATTTTGGACTGTCATCTCCGGGTTTATAGTCCCTGGGCCCATCATACTGCGCGCTCTCTACTTTTCCCCTTCCATTCATATTTTCTCCACTGATTTCTTTCCACTTTATGCACCCCCCTTCTCTTTCCTGCATGCCCTCACGCCATTTTCTGTCCTCTTTTGCAGTTCTGGCCCCCATCACATTCCAAACAGATGTTAAATGTGTGTATGTGTGCACATGTATCTGTGCGAAAGAAAAAGTTTGCACCAGCTGTAAAGATAAGACTCATATTTGAATGCGCTAATCGATTTACAGTAGGAGCACTCTTGAGGCTGTAACCTTAAAGGGAGGCACCTCTGCTTAAAAGGCATAAAAAAGGCCCAAAAAACATAACAGTGTTAATGACTCTACCATAAGCAATGGAGACATTTTCAACATTTGTGTTAAAAGCAGACTGCAGTGTAGTGTAACTAGACAAATGAACAGAGTCTTTAACAATCTAGTTTCAACAGAGGTGGAAACATTTCAGCAAGTCTCACATAAAGAATTGCCCAGGGTTTATTTTAGGGGGGTTTATAGAACGGGTGAGGTAGCACTTTCCAGAATCTTCAGAAAATTACAAGAAGGGTGGGCGGCCTGGGAGAAGGAGGGGGCTTTGTCTTCTCAAGAAGGAGCTGCTGGCAGATATTAAGCTATACAACTCACTGAGAAAAATGTACACCGAGAAAGTTGTTAAAAAGCCTACTGTGGCAGGCAAACTGTGTTCTTAACGTCCTCCTTCAAAAAGAAGGGGGGGGGGCAATACTGAGTTGAGTGAATTAAACAGGATGACTTAACATTTTCTGCAGTCAATTTTGCTGAAGTTTGGCACACAGCTGAGGGACTTTATGTGATGTCAGAACACACCAAAGATAAAGTAGGAATTAATATACAGAGCCAGACAGATTGCAAAACGATAACAGATAGACTCAAACAGATATATAGAATGTGTAAAGAGAACCGGACAGTTTACACTTTGTGTCCAAGATTGTTTCACGTGTTGTTGTCAAAGTACACTCTGTGTGTACCTCTGAGACACCAACCGCATTGAAAAAACATCAGTGTCTGATGTCCTGGGAAGAATAAAGACACCATATAAGAGACAAAAAAAGTAGTTCTAGTGGAATAGCAGTCATAGCAGGACTGCAGATAGTTTTAAAGACAGGTAAACAAAAAGACTGACAGTCAAATCATCCTCTATGGCACAAATCAGTGCTTCAGGCACTCCTTGGCACACCTCAGCGGAATTATCTGGTAAACGAATGAGCTTCATTACACTGACAGCATGGCATGAAGGGAGGAGGTCATTGAGTTTAATATGGCACGTAGTTTGCTGACATCCTTTTCCCCACCATTACCTCCAGTGGTTCATAAGCTAAACCCAGCAAAGGAATTTTTCTCACCAACATTTCATCAGCATGTCAAATGCCTAGATTAGTGCAGCATGGAAAATTGGCTTTGCAGTAAATTGAGCACACTGAAGGATCCAAGTCTTCTTAAGAGGATGTTGGCTGATCTGCCATTTCATGTCTAAATCATCTGTATTAGAAAGTACAGCTCACCAAAGTCCAAAAAGCAGAATGCAGGGCAAATATTCTTGTGTAGGTGGCATTATGAGAATAGTGTCCCTGTAGTGTAGTGGTTTACTGTACACATTTGTCTTACAAGCAAAAGGTTCCCTGGTTCAATTTCAGGTGGGGACACAAGCCCCTCTCACCATGGAGGGTTGTGTCAGGAAGGGCATCCAGCATAAAACCTCTGCCAAATTACCAATGTGGATTAATCTGCTCTGACGATCCCTTGGGGAGAATAAAAGGGAAAAGCTGAAGGTACATTTAGATGGCTTTATGAGAGCAAGAAGCATGTTAATGGTATATTCTGAGTCTAAATGATATCAAAAGCATGTTGAAAGTGGAACATGAAAACAGTCTGTTGGGTTTGGTGAAAAAGGGTGCCCTGGGCGGTAAGCTTGGGGTCTTCACAGGTCTTGTGTGCATGCCAGTCATAGCAGTGAGAAAGTTGGGCCTAGTACATGGATTCTGAGAATTTCATCAACATGTTTCTGCTTGCCATCACCACTCACAGCATGCCCAGTCAACCCTCAGGTGGTGCTCCCAACAGCCAGCCAGTCTTATTTTTAGCTTAAACAAAAGGGTCAAGTTCCAGACCAGTGACCTCATAAACAGTATATGGATCAAAGTAGTAGGCCACACCACTTAATCATTGAATTCAAGAGTTTAATTCAGTCCCATTGCCATGCATATATAAAATCAAGCACTTGCAGTCTGCTTTTACAAACATCTGTGAGAGAATGGGTTGTTTTAAGGAGCTCACTGAATTTGAGCGTGGTATAGGATGTGCAACAAATCAATTAACTGTAAATGGTATTATCGCAAAGTGGAAGGATTTAGGAACCACAGCAACTCAGTCATGAAGTGCCAGATAATGTAAAGTTAAAGAGCGGGGTCACTGAATGCTGAGGCACATGGTCTGTAAAAGTTGATAATGCTCTGTTGGCTCAGACTGCAGAGTTCCAAACCACCTCTATCATTTACATTAGCACAAAAACTGTGGTGCTGAAGCTTTATGACCTTGGTTTCTATGACCAAGCAGCTGTACACAAGCTTTACAATGACAAGCACTATGCCAAGCATATGGCGAGGTGTAAAGCATGCCACCCCTGGACTCTAGGTTGATGGAAATGGGGCGTGATTAGCCATGTTTCTCTCTCTGGCACTTTGATGGACAAATCTAAGTTTGGACTGAATTCTAAGAGAATGTTACCCGCCTGACTGTAAAACACCTACTGTAAAGTTTGGTGGTGCAGGGATAATGCTATGGAGTTGTTTTTCAGAGTTTGGCATAGGCCCCTTAGTTCCAATGAAGGACTCTTAATGCTTTACCTTACCAAGACATTTTGGACAATTTTATTCTACCAACTTCGTGGAAACATTTTGAGCAAGGTCCCGTTGCATTCCAGCATGAATGTGCCTAGTGCACAAAGCGAGATTTATATAGGTATGGTTGCATGAGTTTGGTGTGGAAGAACTTGACTGGCCCACACAGAGCCTTCAATCCCACTGAAAACCTTTGGAATGAACTAGAACAGAGACTGTGACCCAGGCTCTCTCATACAACAGCAACATATGACCTCAAAAATGCTCTTCTGGATGTATGAGCAAAAAATTCCCCCAGATACTCTCCAAAATCTTGTAGGAAGCCTGACCAGAAGAGTGGAGGCTGTCATAGCTGCAAAGGGTTGACCAAATCCATATTAATGGGGATGGATTTAGAATGGGATGTCATAAAAGCTCTTGTTGCTGTAATGTGTAGGTGGCCCAAAACTTTTGTTCAAATAGGGTAGTTGGTGAAGTCCATGGGAGGAGATGCAAGGTAAATTGAGGTAAAGTCAAAACATTCACAAGTAAAGCTGCGGTAGGATACAAACCCTCTATATAATATAACCAGTATGCACCAATATTTGCAAGAAAACGACACGATATTGTATTCCGGGTTGGAAATGCATCTTAAAAATCATAATTCAGGTCTATGGGTTATAATGACTGGAAATGACTCAGTCAGAGTTGCAAAAAATCCAAGCTGCACAGAAGAACAGCCTGGTTTTGTTATGCAAAATGTCTCTCAAGCTCTGCTTGTATTAGAAGTTACCGTGTTACCTTCACAAAAATCCTTCTGTTCTTGTTCAAAGGAGCATTCGGTCATGTGAACAGAATAGATCTGAACTGATGAATGTAGCTGAAAAGGACATGTCACAAGGATGTGTAATGTGACCGCATCCCTTTAGACTCAGTGTGGGACAAAGGGTATGTTTATATAGCACAATTTGGGACACATTAATGTTAAAATTTTCATACATCTTAAAACACACACACACACACACACACACACACACACACACACACACACACACACACACACACACACACACACACATATAAACTTGCACATATAAAAACAATTATGCATAAACACACACAAAAACATGCACAGACACCACTACATCAATCTAAAACCCTTTGCAAAATTCTAAAATGCACTCCTGAGAACTGCAGAGGGAGAAAATGGAATAGATATGTTTGTATGCTAGTATACATGCCTGTCTGTGTACTGTACCCCAACCCCACATCCTCTAAATGAGCTCCATGCAATATTAAAGGATGCAAAATTAGTCTTTGAGTGTGAATGCGCTTGGAGCACCATCGTTGGCTGACCTTCCAAGGGCACCATGGGAAATAAGCGGACGGGGTATGCAATTGAAACACAGATCAGTGGATATCCATCACTTGCTCCACAACATAGGCCTCGTAGAAGACCGTAAGCCATCCACAGGGTACTGCCAAACAACCAGAGGGAATGGCGGATATATTGAATATGTTCTATGGCAATCATTTACAATCAACAATCTCATAAAACTTTGGGTGTTTTTTACAGTAAACGGCAACTCTTTCAGTGTAGTGAAATAATACTCTGCACTGGGATTTGCAATTAGGGCACTAATTGGCAATTCAATAAGCACTGATGACCACAGTGTGACACACTTCTGAAGTATAACATCAGCAAATATCTGCTGGACATATGCAAGTATTTTGAGTCAGCATTTGTTCCACCCTTTAATTGTTTCCCACTCCAAACTGGCAAATGAGAGAAGAATTTCTTGGATGAAGTTCAACATATTCTTGATGTTGCAGCTATGAGTTCCAAAGAAAACTCTCAAGGCATGAATGTGAAACAAAATTGGAAGACTTGCTCAAGTCCTTGAGGGTGAGTCCAAGTCGAGTCAGAAGCATTCATTACCAAAATAATGAGTAAAATGTTGATAATTTAAAATGGCCCAGAACTGAACGCTAAGCTGTGTTCCAGTAATAAGGCTTGCAATATGAGATTAAATTCTTTCAGTGCACATGTCAAAAAAATTTAATATTTAAGATGTGTATGGCTTGTATGTGTTATTACTGGATTTTACTGATCCAAACTTGAGACTTATGATAAACATTTTGCTTTCCAGTCTTAAGTTGAGTCCAGCTATTTATAGGGAATAATGTGCAACTGGCCAATGCAAGCTGATGATTAAGCCTTTATTTGTGTGATGCAAAATCTGATTGGATTCCAGACTTGAATTCTAAATTCTCAAATGAGGATAAAACATGTAAAAAACTATAAAACAATGCAGCCCTCAGTATTGACTGAATAACCTATTGGAGAGAAAGAGAGAGATACAGGCAGATAAATGTGTACATCATGGTGGAAGAAGGCAGAGGGAATAAGCACTGAGAAAGAGTAGTGAAGGAATGGAGGGTACCATTTTTTTATAGTCCCATTCCCACAGATGAGCAGCATCAATCTTTACCTTGCCACTGTGATAAGGTCTGACTGCTGCCATCAGCATGCTTTGGGAGTGGAGGGGTCGATATAAAACGAACACACACAAACAAGTAACAAAATAAAGCAATTACACAAATGCTAACACTCCATAGTTAATATCCCTTAAAAATATGAACATATTTTTTATATACCACTAATTTTTTTGCAATATCTGTTGCAAGAAAATAATTCCTGCCATGATTAGGTTTAGTGTTACTCCATTTAAGGAGTGTTTTTGCACAAGACGCAAGCTTGGACATAGAAAACTGGCAGTATCCTGAGTCATGTGTGTGAAGCATATTTAGAATCAGAATCAGAATCCTTTATTGATCCTGGGGGATGGATTGCTTAATTTTAAAGCAACAAACCATTTTGTTTTTGATTATCTCTCACTAAAAAATAATTCTGTCTAATTTTCTGTCATGGTTAACGTAATCAATATGAGACCAACACAATGATCTTTTTTCTAAAATTAAAAACAAGAAAATTAGTTAGTGAAACTGATAAATGGATTTAGACATTCTCATGGTATTATCTTTTTTTCTGAACAAAGACAATGAAAGAGGTAAGACACATCTCTGCAAGTCAGTATGCCAGGTCCGGCCCAGTTTGTAGGGTCAGTAGTCTAAGCAGAGATGCCCAGACCTCTCTCAACTTTTCCATCTCCTCTAGGTCTTCTGATGTATACCATGGCATTCCCCAGAGACACAATCTCTCAGCATGTCCTGAGTTTGCCCTGAGGTCTCAAACAATGATTAACACAGGAATCCAATCATAGAACACAATGTGGATTTAGATTGGGCAGCCCTTTCCTCCCAATCACACACCACAAGGTTTCACTGTCAAGTGAGTTTTGAAATGTCTCAGCAGGACAATGGCGATAGGGTGACTTCCAGGATTGCAGTCAAGGACTCCAAGAAGACTGATTGATTTGAACTGGTGCTTGGCACATATGCCCAAACAACAGTAGGAACCTGTTCACTCTACACAAAGGTGCAACCCTCTTCTCCCGGAGGGAAAACTCCAATGCACAGGGAATGAGCTGGGAAACTACAAGTATGTCCACTCCTGCTCGCCACTTCTCACCCAGAACAACCCCAGATTAAAAAAAAAAATCTCCTCTTCAGGAGATTGGTTCCAAAATCCATGCTGTGTGTTGAGCTGAGCCTCAGTGTATCTCTCAACCTCGTGCCCAGACACAAGCTCCTCTCCACCAGAGAGATGACATTCAATGTGCCTTGGGAATTGGAACCCCAAGGTGTTCAGATACACAAAGCACTGGACCCAACAGCTCTTGAAGGAGGGTGGACCCACGTGGCTGAGCCTGGATGGTCCACGGGGCCCAACCACCCGGAGCTTGCCAACAAGCCTGTCCCCTAGGTCCTTGCTCTGGGGTGGGGCCCAAGTATCCCTGCACCAGGTGAGGTTGCTGGGTGTCTAGAGGTTCTCCTCATTGGAGACTTTGAAGCACACTTTGTTTGGGTCCTCACCCAGGACCATTTTGCCCTGGGAGACCCTACCAGGGGCAAGTTGACCCTGACAAAATAGCTCCTGGATCACTGGAGCATGCAAACACCTCCACCAGGATAAGGTGGCGACTCATAGAGGAAATGAAGTAAATATATGCAACTAGAAAAAGACAGATGTTCATGCATGCAGCTCATTCACACATACTCACCTACACAATAAAAATTACAGCAACAGACAAATGAACATCAAAGTGGTGTCATGTTTTGAGAACATTCTATCACAACTCAGTGCCATCTTCCAGTACCAAGCGTCTTTAGTCAGGAACATACAATGAAACATGTGCCACATCTGATTTTAAACACCTCTGTGTACATTCAACAAATTAAAAAGTGGAAGAGTAGGTCTGGTGTGTGGTGATCGTGGTAGTGGAAAGGTGTTAGAGAGTGAAGAGAGGGAGGGAACCAACACATGCAGCAAAATAGAAAATGTTTTGAATTATACATTCCCCGCCATCAGTGATAAATTGAGAGAAGGGTTCATCATAAATCATACGAATGCTGCGCTGCCTATCAGGAGAATTGCTTGGTGGGCAGCAGCCTAAGATTTAGGAGTGTTGTTGCTTCAGCCTTCAACCACACCTTTACTAGCTACTCATGTAAGTTATATGCTGTTTTCAACACACACTAGCTGATGGTCAAAACCCTGTTTTGTCTGGTGCTTTTTTCTAATTATAGCAGTTCATGTACAGATTTTTTAAGTATTATTTTAGGTTTCCTGTTTCCTTGAAAATAATGCATATTATGTAAAACTAATATGGCTGACAGATTGGTAGATGGATTTCTGAAATTTGTACACACCTTTTAGGATTATCATAGTCAGTATAATAAGTACTATTAATCTCTAGTCATCTGTAAACTGAAGTGAATTATCTACAGAATTACGTTTAAAGCAATCCGTGTTTGTTCTAAGTAATCGTGATGTGCAAGTGCATACACCAAAAAAATCCTATTGAGGTACAAGTGCAGCGATATCTTTACCCAGCTGTATTAACTGCTTTGCGATTCTGGACAGTTTCATGTCTAGAGCATATTTTGTAGACCTGACATACCTTTCCACATAAAGCAAGTAAAGCTAACAGACAAGTGGCCAAAAACATCAGCATAGGAAGACTCCATCAGCCATGACAGCTAAACAAACAGCAGCAAGTAAATGAAAAGCACACTGCAAAAAGCAGGGATTACTACTGTGATGTAATATGTGTGTGTGTGTGTGTGTGTGTATGCTGCCCACATTTAAAAGAAGGTAAATGTTGGGCTAAAATTGACTGCATTCTATATATATTTGTCTGTGTGCTTTCTGTATCTGCTGTATGAATGATACAGTAATAGTAAGAATATAACATCAAAGCGATGTTAAAATTCTATGTGTAAATGGCAAAAAAATTATTAAATGTTGTAGATTTGAATTATTAAATCAGGTTTGACAAAATGATGTAATATAGGTTGCCTAAAATACTAACAATATAAAGCCATATATCAAAAATGATAGAAATACAGCTTTGTGACTATAAAAATCCCATTTGTCTGCTATCTAACACAAATAATTTGACAAATGGGAGATACATACTGAACATATGCTTTACAAAGCATTAAACTCTGTTCTGAAGGGGTGAGTTTGTCTCTTACTGTGTCAATGGTCATTTAAAAAACTGACACACACCATGTACGAATATGAGTGCTGCCGGGATTGAGAATCCCTGGTTCCCAGAACCCAGTGGCCAACACTCAACATCTGAAGTCAGTAAATAAATCACCAATGAAGTCAGACTCCTGTATTTACATAGTGATTAAAACTCACGAGCCAGGGCGCTTAAGCAAACCTAAACAAAACAGGAGTAAAAAATTTTCCCACACACGTTTCCTTGCAAGGTACGCACGTGCACATAGAGAAATGCTGAGCTAATTTTAGATAAGAAAAAGAAAAAAAAACACATGCACAGACATTTACAGCAAACTATAGGGTACCCCCTAACTACACATTTCTCTTTTTCCATTACAGTGGATAACATTGTGGAAAGTGATGATGAGAAATCAACATCAGGTCCTCACAAAACCCTTTTTTAATAACTGTCAAGGGAAGAAAACCACTGAAAGCATGAGCACCAAATAAAACATGTACTATAATTAGATACCAATAGTTCTTTATTTCTCAAGGGAATAAGACATTTAGTTTGTGGAAATGTTATAATTTTGCTACTAACTGTTGTGTGATTTACAACAAAGCTTTTAGATGAAATGTCTAATAAGATTTCTTAGTAAAAGACTTCTACAGATGACTAGTAAAAACGACCTATATAAGCTGATCAAACATACTGGTAAAAACGTTCCTGGTAAAAGTCTGCACAACTTTCAAGCTGAGTGCCACCTGCTCAGACTGACGTGATGAGAAACTGACTCTTAGAAGATGGGAATGTGGCATAGACATTGAAGTGAACATCTCTAGGTAAAGAACTGACCGTCAGACGCAGTGCACTTCCAAAACCCTGCAACCCCAGATTCCCTTTACTCAGTTTCTGCTCAAAGCTTCTTCAAAGAGCCCCATCTTACTAACTATCAGACGGAAAATCAAATATTTTGTTTTGAGCTTCACTAATATCAGCGTTTTTACTCCACCCCTAATGGCATTTTTATTGATCGGCTTCTTAATGGAGGGCCCATATATTTGACGGCACTCATTTAAAGTAGAAGTGAGTAATAGCTGTCTGAGGGAAGGCCGTAAAGCTGTGTGAGAGTGTGTGTACGTGTGTGCGTGTGTGTGTGTGTTTTTATCGTATTCTGTCATTGGGGTATGGAAGGAAGAGAGAGAAGAAAGAGAAAGAGAGAATGAAGAAGGGGGGAGGGAGAGAAGAGTTTTCAATTTACTGAGCACAAGAGAGCATGGGGAATAAAGAGAGGAAGTGCAACCAAGGCAGAGTAAGAAAAAGGGAGAATTTAGGGACGAGGGTGAAGGATAAGCAGTAAAAACTCATTTTCCATACCAAACAGAATTCACTCTAAAGCATTTCTGCTAACGCAACCCGTTTCACCTACACACAGTCATACATCACCTCTCCGCATTCGCAAACAAACCTCAAACCCCCTTTTCTGTCCCCTCCTTCATCTCTCTCCCTCTGTCTCTCTCCATCCCTCCATCCCACTCAGGTCATCAGCGAGCAAAGCCACAACAAAGGGGGGCCGTTGCCGCGGTGACCTTGGCTGTGACATCATGTGGCGGCAGAAAGAAATGAAGCCATTAGGCCGAGGCAGCACTTGCCCATAAATCAGACTGTTTCCAATAAGCTGCCTTAATGGTCATCCATCACCCCGCCAGCCAGCGCCCTCCACACCCAACAGCCTGGGGAACGGCCACAGGGACATGGGGTGGGGTGGTGGCGGTGGTGGGAGGTTGAAATCTGGAAGGAAAGAGAGTAAAAAGAGGAGTAGAACGGATGTGGGAAATACAGGAAGATAAAGAACCAAGCAGCGATAAGGGAGTACAGTTTGCGGGAGTATGCCTGCTGTTGTCTTGGCCCGGCCACTCCAAAACAAAAAGAAAATGTTCATCTCAGTAATACCTACCTGGTTAAGTCATGAATATAATTAAAAATAACAGTGATATTATGAGGAGCAAGATAAGGGGCTTAACAAAAGACTTAGATCAGGAAGGAGAGGGTCTAGATGAGTTCATGAAAAGCTACTGAGCAGCGGGAGCGTGAAATGGGAAAATTACAGGTGCAGGGAAAGGTTTAAGAAGAGAGGTCAGAAATATGGAGCAGGTGGTGATTTGAGGCAGGGCTAGAAACTGGGGAAGGAAATGGGAGAGAGAGAACAAGCAAGGTCAGGAAGAGACAAAGTAGGAGCTTGATGTGATACATGGGGAAAAAGTTAATGAAAGTTAATGAGAGAGCAGGCTAAACTAGATGATGGTAGATTACGGTGTGATAGCAGAACTATTTCACAGATGTAATGGAAAATAAAGATTATCCAAAGAGGGAGAAAGTACAAAAAATTAGAGGCATTCTCTATCCTTCCACCTAAGTTTTGATGCGTCAAATTAAATAACACTACAATGTTAGGCTAAGTGCAAAGCATTAACTGTTGCTGTGCAACTCCTAATAACCACATCATTGGCTAAATGTGCTGTCAGTAATAATAAATGTCCTCTTTTTCTATTGTATTTACCACATTATCAGCAAAGTGATAGTGCCTTTAAACAATATCTGTATAATTTCAAGTCAAGTCGAGCGGTTTTTATTATCATTTCAAGCATGTACAGGTAATTTATGAACCAAAATAATGTTCCTCCAGGACCATGGTGCTACATACACAGTAAGAAACACAGTGGACAGTGCAAACAGAAAGAAAACATAGAAAAAACAGTCCAATAGAGGTCATTAGAGGACAATAGAGGACGTTCAAAAACACTGAAGGCAAAATCAGACTCAAAAAGACAATGACAAAGCAGCACTACAGTTGTGGTGAAAGTAAAGCATGAAGGATGTTAAGAAAACAGAAACGGAAAAGCAAACAAATATAAAAACTATTAAAGATAACAAAATGAATACATATTTACATTTAAAAAGTGTAGTTTTAAGTGGGATTGTATTTATTTGAGTGCTTGTGTTTGTGTGCATGTGTGTTTCCAGTCCAGTGTCTGAGTATTGAACCGTGTGATGGCTTGTGGGAAGAAACTGTTTGTCAGTGACGGTCAGAATGCTTCGGTATCTCTTGCCAGATGGCAGGAAGGTAAACAGCTTGTGTGAAGGGTAGGAAGAGTGAGCCACAATGCTGGTGGCTTCATAGATGTAGTGTGTGTGGTAAATGTCCACAAAGGAGAAAAGTGAAGTACTGATGATCTTTTCAGCTATTCTCGCGATACATTTCAGGATTCAGCAATCAGATATGGTGCAGTTACCGTACCAGAAATATGGCAAAAAAAACAAGGCAAATTATGGTTTGGCTAAAACAAGAATTAGTCACTATTTAAGGCACTAATTGAGGACGGAGTGGTGGTTACTACTGACACCTCAAAACAAGAGGGTCCTGGGTTTGAATCACCAGGTGGCTGGGAGTATCCTATGTGGAGTTTGCATGTTCTCCTTTTGCCTGCATGGGCTCTCTCTGGGTACCCTGGCTTCCTCCCACAGTCCAAAGACATTCTTGTTAGGTTAACTGCTTATCCTTAATTGGCCATAGGTGTGATTGTGACCATGATTAGTTGTCTGTGTTAGCCCTGTGATAGTCTGGTGGTCTGTCCAAGGTGTACCCTCCCAGCCCCAATGACAGCAGGGATAGGCTCCAGCTGTCCTGTTACTCTGAATCGTATAAGCAGAAGAAGGTGGATGGATGGGTTAATAATCAAGGGTTTGCAGGTCTGTTTGGATAAGTTTTGTGCTAGGCATAGAGCACTTCATGCCTCGTTAACATCCCACTTTAGTTTTCCCTTTTGCTGAGGGCACACCGCTCCCTGCCTGGGCAGTGGACACTGGCACTGGAGGTCTGTAACTGCAAAATCATCCAGTGTGAATCTTATTCCTGAAGTACTGGATTATTCTTTAAACATCATAGTGGCCTCTGAAGTAGTAGAATTAAAGTTACTCTAATTCTCAGAATCGCTGTTTTTTTGTCCAGAGGGGTCACATGTTCCAGCATTGCCTCACTTGCAGAATTAAATCAACCATACTTTCGATACATCATTCATGTTGTCACCCACTATTATGGCTTTTGGCTGTTGCATTGTAGCTTTTCCAACCACTTTTCCTGTTCCTGAGAGTAAAAATGTGTCCAGTCCTACCATGGCACAAATGACCACTAACATCTTTTTCAATAATAAGCAATAATTAGTGGAATTCTTTTACTTTTCTCGTTGATCTGTTTCTATCTTACTTGACTTAATTTATTTCCTCTGGGTACAGTCTAATTTAATAACAATTATTTGTTCCAACTCATCTGACAGCATCTCATTAACTGCAGGATTTAAAAAGTTTGAAAATATTAACCTGACAATTAGATGGAAAATCACAGTATATAGAAACTCGCATATAGAACAGAAGTACATCATGAAAACTTGCTTGTGCTGTGGAAACATCAGTGTGTGCCAAACCCCAAGCCCCTGGTAGCTAACCATAGCTGCAGGAATTACTCCACACACTCCCAGTACTCATGTCATCAGGAACCTGGTGTAACTAGCCCATTTTTAGACCACACCACACCAGCCTCTTGCTGAAAGGTTCAATCTCAGTTACGGTGCTTGGAGCCTGCAGTTGCGGTACATCAACCTTACTTTCTCTCATTGGTTTGTAGGTTGGTTTTCCTTTCTTACTTTCTGTATCCTTACTCAAAGTTCCATGATCTTGCTTTTTTTCTAGACTCTCTTATTCTCTCTTTTTATTTAATTTTTCCCTTCTCTCTCTTCTTTTTCTTTCCATTTTTCACTCTCTCTTAGTGTATATATGTATGTATGTATGTATGATTGTATGCATATGTGTGTGTGTGTGTGTGTGTGTGTGTGTGTGTTGACCATAGTGCCCATTTTGGCCAGAATCAACTCACTGAGAAGTCACTTTACAACCCGTGCTCTTATGAGCCCTGTAAATGTAAGCTGAAAAATGATGTGTGTGGTGCAACTCGCCTCTTAGGTTTCCCCAAGTACAGCAGCCAAATTGTTTTCACTAGGCACTACGAGAGGCATTATCCATCATTTTGAATGAGCTCTGTAATTGGGATTATAAGAGCAAAAGTGCAAAAATTGACTTTGAGAGTGATAGCATTACAAGTGGGCCTTTCAAATGAAATAAGAGGCTAAGTGTCTACAGTATACTAGTATTTTGGCACATGTTTGGTTAACCCTGCTTAACTCTGGGTGAGTGTGTGTGCCCTTTGAGCACCACCACTTTGTGCATACACACATGAGTAGTGTCTGAAAAGGATTTGATTAAAATAATATTTTATAACCAAGCATTAATGCCACACTGACAGGAATGAAAATAAATACAAGACGTTTCAAAGAGTGACACCAAATCCACTTGAAATATCAGGTTTTATGGAAAACACACAGAAAACTGAGCAGCAAAATGGCGCTTCACAGCAAGAAGGTTCCTGGTTCGTTCCCCAGCTCGGGTCTTTCTGCATTAAGTTTGCGTGTTCTCCCTGTGCCTGTATCCTCTCTGGGTACTGAGGCTTCCTCACGCAGTCCAAAGACATGCATGTTAGATTAACTGGTGACTCTCAAATGGTCATGGTTGTAGATAAAATGTGTAACAAAGCAATTTAGGTTAGATGTGGCTTGTTGTTTGATGCACTTTGAGTGGTCAGTAAGACGAGAAAAGTGATTTATGAAGTCAACATGTGAATACGAAGATAGAGAATTCACCCTGGACCCAGAGTCACACACACAAACACACACATATATATATATATATATAGGGAGTACTCTGCTAGCAGAGAATTTGGAAACTGTGAACAAACAGAACTTACAAGAACAAAAAAAAGTGCATCCCAGTCAATATTAATAGTCAATACCGATTCCAGCCAACACATTCTAAGATATGCAATTATAATTTTAGAAGACAGCTAATTCAAGCAGAAAAACCATAGGAATGACCACCTGAAAGTCCTCATGGTGCACCTGAATATGAGTATAAATATATGTTTCCATCTCTGTGTAAATGTATGGTGCTGTGTTTTAGGTGTGTCTGAACTCTGGTTTTGCCATAGACACGTGTTTACTGCGAGCACTCTATGGTAGAGTGTGTATACAAGGCAGGGAGGCAGGCAAACACCAGCCCAGAGGGCACTATTTTATTCATTCTGGGTAATCTCTGCTCTGCACCTCCTTAAACTGTTGCCTCTGCTTGCAGAATTCTCTGACTTTCCCTTTATCGCTCAGGCTTTATACTGGAAGTCCAGTTCTGATTTCTCCTCTGCTATGTGACAGAAATCTGGTGGCTTCTAGCTGAAACTAATTTCTGCTTGTAGATAGGGTGATACTGCACAAAGTCTGACGAAAGTGACTTCCAGTTTGTGAGACTGACATTAAAACAGTCAGAATGTCCCCATTGCTGTCCTTGGTTACTCTGCGGTGGGGTGAACTCTACTAGTGTATCTCAGACAAAAAAATAGAATATCATGAAAAAAAAAAAAACATTTTTTCAGTAACTCAAAAAGGTAAGTGTTCATTTATTCTATATTCATTAGGCATAAAGTGAACATTTTCAGCCTTTTTTTGGCTTTAATTTCGACGATTATGGTTTGATGATCATCAGAAATACAGTATCTCAGATTATTACAATAATTCATATGATCAATCAATAAAGGACATACAACACAGAAACTTCCTGAATAGTATGTTCATCGATACATGCAATAGTTGGTTGGGGCTCCTTTACCATGAAATACTGCATCGGTGAGGTGTGGCAAGGAGGTAAACAGCTTGTGGAACTGCTGAGGTGTTATTCAAGCTGAAGTTGTTTGGATAGTGGCCTTCAGTTCATCTGTATTTTAGTTTCTCATCTTTCTCTTGACAATACCCAATAGATTCTATGTTTCAGGTCAGGTGAGTTGGCTGCCCAATCAGGCATAGTAATAGCATAGTCAGCAAACTGCTTGGTAATAGTTTTGGCACTTTGGAGGCGTGCTAAGTGTTCCTGGAAAAGGAAATCAGCATCTCCATAAAGTGTGTCAGCAGATGGAAGCATGAAGTGCTCTAAAATCTCCTGGTAGACAGCTCTGTTGACTTTGGACCTGATGAAACGCAGTTGATCAACCACCACCAACACCGGCAGATGACATGGCAGCACAAATCATCACTGGTTGTGGAAACTTCACACTAGACTTCAAACACCTTGGATTCTGTGCCTCTCCACTCTTCCTGCAGACTCTAGTACCTTACATTAGAACTGAAATTGAAAATTTACTTTTATCTGAAAAGAGGACTTTGGACCACTGAGCAACAGTTGAGTTATTTTTCTCTGTAGACCCAATAAGATGCTTCTGATGTCTCTAGTTAAGGAGTTGCTTGATATTAGGAATGCAAAAGTTGTTGCTCCTTTCCTTAAGACGTCTGTGTGTGGTGACCGATACGAGCCTCAGGCCACTTGTGTTCTTGAACTGACTTTTCTTGAATTGACTTACTGTTTGTGCACCTTTTCTTATCACACTTTTGCCTTCCAGTCAACTTTTAATTATTATGTTTTGATACAGCACTCTACAAACAGCCAGCCCTTTCAGGAATGACTTTCTGTGTCTTCTTTTGGAAGGTGTCAGTGATCATCATCAGGACAACTGTCGAATCAGCAGTCTTTCCCAAGACTGTGGTTGTGTGTATTGAACTGGACCAAAAGATGCATAGTATTTATACTGTATGAATAATAATTTATGTGAACTCAAAATTAAAATTTGTAATAATTTCAGGTACTGGATTCCTGATTTTCATGAGCTATAAGCCACAATCATCAAAGTTAAAACAAAAATGGCTTAAAATATTTCACTCAACATGTAATGACTATAAAATACATGAAAGTTTGCCATTTTGAATTAAATTACGGGAAAAGCTGAATTTCTTCACCTTATTCTAATTTTCTGAGATGCAAAATATATGCAAGTTTGCAATGATATAGCAATGATGCATATTATTTCTAGAGAACAAATGGAACTGTATGGAGTTCAAATCAGAAAAGTCAATATGATAATTGTACCTTCAGCTGCTCCCTTGCATTCTCTCTAAGGGGTCACCACAGCGGATTAAGCTTCATTGGTAATTTAGCAGAGGTTTTGCACCAGATGCCCTTCTTGACACAACCCTCCATGGTGAGAGGGCTTGTGTCCCCACCTTGAATTGAACCAGGAACCTGTGGTAAACCATCCATTTTCTTCTGCTCATTCAACTGAGGGTCGCAGGAGGCACTGGAGCCTATTCTTGCTGTCAGAAGGTGAAAGGCAGGGTATACCTCGGATAGGATGTCAGTCTATTACAGGGCCAACACAAGACAGACATCCATTCACACTTACAGTCAATTTGGAATTGCCAATTAACCTAAACCCCTTTGCATGTCTTTGGAGCGCGAGTGGAAGCCAGAGTACCCGGAAAGAACCTACACAAGCATTGGGAGAACATGCAAACTCCAAATAGGGGGGCCCAAGCTGGCTGGCTGGTGGATTTGAACCCAGACCCTCTTTCTCTGAGGCGACAGTGCTAACTATCACACCACTGTGCTGCTAAATTGCAAAATCTATAATTGTGAGAAACTAATCTAAAGCTCTAAATTTGTAAAGATGTACGATGGGCTCTAGGAACTCCTTCTGTAGGTGGTATACCCAGCAGGAGGGTGGACCGTTGGATTGTGCCCACCTGGGCCCTCCGACAGGCCTTACCTCCCTGGTATCACCGCGCTGGGTGAGATTGGTGGGTACCTTGATGTTTTCTTCACAGTTCTTAGAATCACACTTGGTCTGGACCCCTAAGCTGGAATCGGGTTGCTTCTGAGGACTCCACCCCCAGTCACTTAGGTCCTGGAATCACTCGGGCACGCAAACCCCTCCACCATGATAAGGCAACAATTCACAGCTTTGATCAGTCATTTGTCCGCTAACTAATTATCTGACCAACTATTTTACATGAAATGTGATCAAAACAAGCAAATGACCCAGGGAACAAAGGCAGATGTGATACTTCAGTCATACTCATACAAATGCATATTGGTTTCAGTTACAGTTGAATGCTTTCCTAGAGAACTCCTTTAAAAAAAGATTAAGGATTGAAGCTAGTAGTCTTTTATTCTCCCCTACTCTCTCAAACATACCCCTTCTTTTCTCTCATCTTTCCAGGCACTGGTATTCAGTCATTACATTAATTCTCTCCTTCTGCCTCCCATACACACACACACACACATGCACACACATACTGAGGACCTCTGTGGCCCTTCTCAGCTGGTACAGAGCCCCATATGCTCTAACTCCTGTTGTTATTGTTGTTGTTCGGCTCCCTGGCTCATTTGACGTGTGGACCCATGACAGTGTCCAGGACCCCTTCCAAGTCTTGCCTGGTATCCCTGTTTGTGTGTGTGCGCATGTGAGTAGGTGTGTGAGAGCGCGCGAGACAGAGAGGCAGCATCTCTGTGTGCAGTTCAGTTAGTTCTTTTGCCTGTGTGGTAGTGGATTGCTCTGATGTGGTTTTGACCTGTGTGTCTGCGTGTTATCAGGATGAGCATCACAGTGTGGGCCAGTAGCAGTTGTAACTACAGGCTTAGTTATTTTATTTATGTGTGAGTATGTCTGTGCTAATAAACCAGCTTTCTGAGGGCCCTGTTTTAGTCACTTTTAGAAAGCTAGGATAATTTGGTCTCATCAAACAGCTTTTTGAGGGCTGTTTGAAGGTTAAGACTGGAATTCGGTGTTTGTTAAAGATGGTTTGTGAGTTAGGGAATGCAATATTTCTGTGAGGTTTCTCACAACTGTAGTTCTCTTACAAGAAGTAGTCGCAAAACTCTACTAGGATGTGAAGCCAGACAGAGACAGAGAGAGAACATAATATTTAAAGTAGTCTTTCTTTTACTGTTTTTATCAGGTCTACTGATACTTTATATTTGACACTCGTGCATTTGATTAATAAGAAATATGCAACTAACAAACAGTTATATAAGACTAATTGTGAATATGACACACTTGACAGGCTGGCTGTTATTCACTTACCTTTTTTTAAAGTCTAAGTTCACCTTTTACACTATGAGAGACATAAATAGATTGAAGAGTGTCAGAAAAATATGACCTTACAAATAATTTGTGCTACTAAAATGTCCACAAACATAAAAGAAAATAACAGAAGCACTACTGGTGTCCTTCAAACAACAACAGCATTAAACATCCAACTCCAGGCACTCAAGGTAGGTTTGCAGATGTAATAAAAGTCCTTGATTTTGCTGGGCTAAAGACATTAAATTTGTCCTACTGTTTGGAATTCTCCTACATGTAAACACGGTGAGGCAGATCGGTACTGTGTTGCATATGATATTTGCCCATCTGACCTCTAAGCTTGCCGCCCACATTGCTTTTCTACATTCTGATGAGCTACAAGGACACATTATCTCCACTTACCTCTCGCCACTTGGCAACTACAAATCCATAACAACAAGTCTTTACACAACCCACTTCAAGCCGTAGTTCTTATTGCCTTTGGAACATGAGGTAACACTCTTCAGGGTTTCTAAACCTTCCTCCCTTTCTGGTTGTGCCAAGCTGCACCCTTTCCAAGACCTCCTCCTCTAAAAGTCTTTGGTTTTCATTGCTGTAAAAATGTATTCAGGGAGACATTTATCAGTAAGCTGCCTGCCACTGGAGACTGCATTGGCGGCCATTTTACAGGCCTGGTCAGGGAAAACAGGAGAGGGGAACTTCACTGCAAGAGAATGACATTTACATGTATATTTACATTTATTCACAGCTGTAACCAAATAGAAGCAGCCCCAAGTGGGTGAGTGGGAAGACTAGAAAGGTCACAGCCTGATGCATTAAGGCTTTATTAGCTTAGAGTATTATCCTCACCTAAAATTCAGAAATGTTTTATCTTTTAGCTTCAGCAAATCTTTCTTTGGCTTTTATATTTCACATCTTCAAATGTATTCTTGCTTAGCAAAAATTTAAATATATTCCTTTGCATTATTAAAAAAAATATTAATGGACAAAAATTGCACTACTTCATGACATCCCATTCTAAAGCCATAGGCATTAATGTGGAGTTGGGCCCCTCTTTGCAGCTATAACAGCTTCCACTCTTCTGGGAAGGCTTTCTACAAGATTCTGGAGTGTGTTTGTGCGAATTTTTGCCCATTCATCCAGAAGAGAATTTGTGAGGTCAGACACTGATAATCGGCAAGAGAGTCTGGCTTGCAATCTCCATTCTAGTTAATCCCAATGGTGTTGGATGAGGTTTGAGGTCAGGGCTCTGTGTGGGCCACTTAAGTTTTTCTTCACCAAACTCATCCAACCATGCCTTGTGCACTGGTACAGAGTCATGCTGAGATAGAAAAGGACCTTCCCAAAGAGTTCCCACAAAGTTGGAAGCATAGAATTGCCCAAAATGTCTAGGTAAGCTGAAGCATTAAGACTTTGCCTCAGCGGAACTAAGGGGCCTAGGCAACCCCAGAAAAACAACCCCACAGAATTATCCCCCCTCTTCCAAACTTTACAGCTGGCACAATGCAGTCAAGCACGTAACATTCTTCTGCCATTCATCAAACCCAGACTGCCAGAAAGAGAAGCATGAGTCATCACTCCACAGAACATATTTCAACTGCTCCAGAGTCCAGTGGTGGCGTGCTTTACACCACCATCCAGCACTTGGCATTGTGCTTGGTGATATAAGGCTTGCATGCAGCTGCTTGGCCATTGAAACACATGTCATGAAGCTCCTGGTGCACAGTTTTTGTGCTGATGTTAATGCCAGAGGAGGTTTGGACTTGTGCTCAGTTGATTGAGTTGTTGTGGCTCCTAAAAGCTTCCATATTGCAATAACACCAATTGCAGTTCAGAATCAGAATCAGAATCAGAATCCTTTATTAATCCCAGGGGGAAATTGCCTGGGGACTGTTTAGGTACAAAGAAAGAAAGAAAGAAAGAAAGAAAGAAATAAGGATATTTTCAGATAGAAAATGAAACTGAATAAACTTTATGAACAAGTATGTCAAGAAAAGTGTAATATGTCAAATTAAGTACTATATACAGATGTGGCCGGAGTTGATCACGGAATATCTACGAGGGGAAGACATTTCACAGACTTGTTGCAGTGGTGGCATCCTATTACAGTACCACACTCCTATTCAGTGAACTCTTTAGAATGACCCATCCTTTCACAAATGTTTATAAAGGCTATCGTTTGTGAGTAGGTGCATTATTTTATACACCTGTAGCAACAGGACTGAATAAAACCAA
>VUQH01022894.1:0-14016 GCA_015106775.1 Etroplus canarensis | reverse complement strand
AAAAAAAAAAAAAAAAAAAGGGAAAAAAAAAAAAAAAAAAAAAAAAAAAAAAAAAAAAATCAAGAAAACAGTTCACAAAAACACACTGGATTTAATCTGCAATCGCCAGCATTTTGGAGGGAACAAGAAGTGCTACGTTAGTATAGTACAGTAATTTAAATACAGCTACTAATTCATTCATCTTGACAGTTGCAGTAAAGTCCCATGGTATCGCATGCAGCTCAAGTATCTGATATATAAACACTTAAACAGCAACAATGCATTCTCACATAGTATTATATAACAAAAACTACATGTAAGGCTAAAAATAAAAGAAGGCTTGCAGCGGTTGAATCAGAAATGACTAAGAGGGTTTGGTCATGAAAGTTTAATCCTACATTAAGCTGGGTAAGACATGAGGCTTAATACCTGAACAGAAAACTTTTATAAATGTAGAATTACTGGCCTTACTTACCATGTGTGGCTTCGTGGAAGCCAGTTTTCTTTGCCAACTTTCTCAATGCAAAACTTCTGCGGACCATTGCTTCCTATATTAATCAAAAATAAGGATAGAGAGATTAAATAAGATTCTGTTATGACATACTGTATTGTGCCACTGTACAAATGGAGTGTGTATGTGTGTGTCTGCCCATTTTTCATACCCATCAGATCAGCAAAGCCACCCACAGGAAGACGACAGGTTCCTGTGACAAACTGTAGAAGTCTCATTCTTTTTTCGTTGTCCATCTCCTTCACAAACTGTTAACAGACAAAAGTATTGAGTCACCTACACATTACACCTACAGGAGCTTTTATGACATCCAATTCCAATTCCAATTCCATAGACATTACTATGCCCTTTGCAGCTATACCAGCTTCCACTCATCTGGGAAGGCTTTCTCCAAGATTTTGGAATCAGTCTGTGGGATTTTTTTACCCATTCATCCAGAAGAGGATTAGTGAGGGCAGACACTGGTGTTGGATGAAAAGGCCTGGATTGCCAAGCTTTGTTCTAGATCATTCCAAATGCTATTGATGGTGTTGAGGTCAGGGCTCTGTGCAGGTTTTTCCCAAACAAAATTCATTCAACCATGACTTTATGGACCTCTCTTTTTGCACTGGGGTACAGTCATGCTGGAACAGAAAAGGGCTTTCCCCATCCATTTGCACAAAGTTGAAAGCATAGAATTGTCCAAAATGTCTTTGTTAGCGTAAGCATTAAGATCTTCTTTCAATACAACAAAGGGCCCAGGCAAACCTCAGAAAAACAACCCCATAACATGAGTCCTTCCTAGCTAAACTTTACAGTTGGTACAATGCAGTAAGGTAGGAAATGTTTTCCTGGCATTCACCAAACCCAGACTCATCCACTAAGACTGCCAAGATAGAGAAGTGTGATTCATAACTCCACAGAACATCTTTCCACTGCTCCAGAGTCTAGTGGTAGCATGCTTTACACCATCACATGTGTTTAAACTATCCCATGTGACACTTGTGCTTGATGATGTAAGGGTTACATGTAGCTGCTAAGCCATGGAAACCCCATGCTATGAAGCTCAGTTTTTGTGTCGATGTTGATGCCAGAGGAGGTTTGGAACGATGCAGTTCCTTAGCCTCACGCTGGCGACTTTTATGCACTTTGAGCCTGAGCACTCAGCAACCCTGCTCCAACTTTACATGGTCTGCCGCAAGTGTAAGTGGTGCTAATGTGGAAGGGTTTAGGAACCGCGCCAACAGGGTGGGTCGCTGCATTTCAAGTTCAGTCAATTTGTACATTTTTTTTCCACAAACTGACTGAACTTGAAATGCAGCGACCCATGAAACACTTAAATTCAGTGATTAGGAGGTGTGGTGGAATACCTTTGTCCATACAGTGTATGTACATGATGCTATTTTTCCATCTGTTTTTTTTCAGCTGGAACCTGAATTGTATAATCCATTTGGGCACCAAAGCAACACTCATTCATTTAGTCATCAGCTGCAGCTGATTCAGTAACATTTTCATTGGCAAAATTTAGAATGATTTATTTTTTAATACAAACCTGCCAGAACCAAAGGATCTGCTTGCTACTTCGGGCATAATGTCTATAGATTGTGTTTCTCTGCCAGTCCACCAAGTCTATCTCCTGCATTCCACATAGCATCACCTACGGACAAGAAGGTGGCATGTTATACAAATCAAACCCTATAGTTAATGCATTAAATACACAGTCAGTACAGTCAACCAACAGTATCGATGCTACCCCAAACACTTGTAAAGGTTGCAGAGAATATATATAATAACTTCACTACCTCTAATTCCTTAGCATCAAAGTACTGAAGGTACTGCTGTGGAAGAACTTCATTGAAGCCCTCAAAGAAAGCCTGTGTCTGCTCCTCCACCCCTCTGGACAGCCTCCACTCTGCCACCAACCTGCATACAGAAGTATGACAATACAAATAATGAGGTAAAACAATATCAAAATTTGTAAGAAATGACATATCAGGGCTGCTAGTAATGAGAAAGATAACTTTCATGGTGCAAGGACAAGAAAACAGGATTGTTTTGTTTAGAAATAACAAGGTCAGGGTTTGACTGCGGATTTCACTGTTAAGGTATTGCAAATCAGCTTAAATTAAGGTATTAGCATTGCTTAAAATGCTAGATGTTAAGGAGAATGTAAAAATAGTGGTTGAACACGGACAGTCGGTGAGAAGTTGTACCTGATGTATTCCTCCTTATTTTCCTCAGTTACTTGAATGTTCCCTCCATCTGGTTTCAGCTCATGGGTGGTGACCTCCCCCAGGATCTCCTTATCAACTGAGAAAAACATTTCCAGCCCGCACTCCTCTATATTATTATCCCTGGAGGCCAGAAAATGACACTGTCGTTATTGACACAGTTTAAAAAAAAAAACAAAAGGAAATGAAATGGAAAACATTCACATTCTAAGACTACACAGTGCTTCAAATTTGCTCTTTATACGTGAACCAACGCTTTGTATGTGGATTTGTGTTAGAATTCATGCCATGTGGCTGACTCAAGAACAGCTCAATCATTAAGAATATGATGGTCTTGCACATTTTGAATATACTGCAAAAGTCAGACAAGTCAGATCAATAACCAACAAGAAATAATAATATTAAATTATCATGCTGCTCGAATAAGTCACTCAGTTACCTCTGAATTTATGTAGCATATCCGCTTGGGCCATTTGATTTAACCATCTTTTTTCTAGTAACTTTTGTGCATGAACTGTACATATGAAACATGGTAATAACTGGATAAACTTTGTGACCAACACAGACACACATGTTCAACTTCTCCAGAGAAAAGAATCTTTGAGTCTCTTCCCCATGTTCTTTTGTTTTTAATTAATGTTTTCATATTCTACACACTTTGTAACTTTGCTAAGTGCTGTAAAGTTTACTATACATAGTTCCATATACTAAGTGAATACGTGACAATCATGAAGAAAATATAACTATCATGGGAACAAAAATGTTTGCTCAAATATGTACCTGATGCACACAAGGGGCCTCATTTGTTGTCTCAAACTTTTAACTGGTTTACACAGATTAATGGAACCTCATATTTAGATATACTGTTAAATGTAAACTAATAGAGACACATTGCTCAACAGGTGAAATCTTCTGTAGAGCTGCAGCAATTTTAATTAATTTATTTCAAATTTCATAATTATTAATATTTTAAAATAATATGTTAATTCATGTATATTTTATATTTATTTGATTATATTTCTTTATTCTTTCCTGAGTTAAGGTGTATTTATTGTAATTTTTTATTTATTTTGTATTGTGGTTTTATTTAACTGAATACTGTAAATTTCATCTTTATGTTGTTGTTGTAAAAGCCCAACTAGGAACAAGGTTTTAGCTATAAACTCTTCGTGCAGCACATCAGTTTCATGTTCTACTCTGGAACTATGTTAATCTGCATAGTCCCTGTTAATTAAAATGTAATTAAATTCTTGTCCGTCCTTCACACCACCCAAGTCTTACTCATTTTTCACATGTACATCCGCCAAACTTACTTGATCCAAATAAGTGAATTATAGAATTCTGGATCTATGGACTCCAGGTCTTTCAGACCCAGAGGTTTGTTCAGAATACGCTTGTAAAATGGCAAGGAGAAACCTGTGTCGATGAATTTGCCATGGAACAAGGCCTAGACGGAAACAAAACAAATGTTTTGGAATACAAATTTAAAAAAACAAGAACACAAGACAGCAAAACATATGTGTCAAATACTTGAGAAGACTGACTTTTTACCATCAAGTTGCACACTTTTCTCTAACATCTGTTTCAGCTTTATTGCCACAGGTACAGACATAGATTGTCTTTGACATCTCGAACCCTGTGCTTGCATTTATTTTAGATTTTTGCTCCTTATTGTCTCATGTTGAATTTTAATTTGTTGAGCTCTTCACTTATTTTGTATTTTGTGAATGTCTGAACTTTTGGGACAAATCACATAGTTTGTATCTTTATTAAACTTATCTATCTTCATTAAACTGTAAAGTACATATATAAGCCAACATGTCTCAGGTATATTTGTCTTTTGAAATGTAATTTTCCAGAGCTAATCATCAAGATCAAATTGCAAAGTCAATTAAAAAAACACTGCAAGCTCCAAACACAAACATGATCATAAATGGCAGGCCAAATTAATCATGCAAACATGTTTAGTTCAAAATCTCACGGCTAAAGCAGATTAACCACAAAAGGTGCGAGTACCATGGCAATGAAGCGTCCAATGAACTTGAAGTACTTGAGATGATCAGGGTTGATGTAAGAGGCAGGGTTGATCTGAAGACAGTAGTTGTCCTTGCCAGCATACTCAAACAAGCAGTACATGGGATTAAGCACCTCATGAGACAGCAAGAAGAACCACTCCCTGAAAATAAAAACAATTAAGTGAAAGTAGTCATAAGGGCTGACTGGAGGGGTTTGGGAAAAAACATCAAAATTTTAATAAGAAATAAGATTTTTTGCTGTTATTTAACAATAGAGTGATGTAGGGTTGGGGAATATGACCAAAATCATATATCACGGATACATGTCATCTTGTATCACGGTAAAGATACATATCAGGATACAGCAAATTTTCAGTAAATTCAGTGAAGTACTAGTTTATATAATGACCACATGGAAAGGACTCTCTCTTTTTTAAATTATATACTCAAATGAATGGTATTCATTAATAATTGATTATTTTTCTCCTTCTATTTAAAGCATCTGGGCAAATGTTTAATTAAGAAGGCAAAATATTAAATATTAAACACTTTTAAAGAGCAAATGCATACAGGCCTTACAGATATACTTGTGTATAAAATATGCAAACATGGAACTTTTCAATGCCAGAGAATTAAGCCATGCCAGTATTCATGTTTCTAAAGGATGATAAAAAAAAATTACCATAAACAGTAGGGATGTGCGCTACTACTTGGTCTTGCTAGCTAGCACCCAAACAGAAGTTGGTTAAATGAATTATTTCTCTTTTATTAATGTACAACAGCAGTCACCTATTGGATAAAAGATGCTATGGCTGAAGCTGAACCTCTCACTATCTCCCTGTGGTGAGAAGTTGTAAACTTGCAGTGGAAAGCAGACTAGCATTGTGGGACAGATGGCAGTAGCTGGAAACAGCACAGTTCTGCAGTACTCTGACACAAAGAACACATGAGCAGTTGTTTGTCAGCTGTATCAAAAGTAAACTGACACAATCAACAACTAACCCATCTCTAACTACATTCTGCACACCTGTGTGAAAGCTAGCTTGTACAGAAGATGGCTACTGCTGCCAGCACTGCCAACACCACACTCGGTAAACTAATCTGACTTTGTGCGCAATGTTATACACAGCACAAACTACCACACATTTCGGCAACATTTAAAACATGATTCAACTATTAGAGAATGTGATTAATGGTGTCAAACAGTTCTTAAATACGCATGAAGTATTTGCATGTTTAACTGACTTGTTAATACATTTCTAGCAGTGTCCCTAGTAAACAATAGATTTTGCAACACCACGAAATAAACAGACATTTTTATTTCATCACCTGATATATTAATTATAATTACACAGCCCTAGAGTGGTATTTGTTTGAGATTACCTGGCCACACCTCCATAGTCCAAGCCTTCTTCACCAGGGAAAATGATCCAAAGTCTCCGCCTAAGGTCTTGAGGATGAAAACTGATGATCTATGAATGCAAACAACAGATTGAATCAGTTGCAGATTGAACAGAAAATCATTGAAAAGATATTGTTAAAAATAGAAACTGATAAGAAGATGCAAGATCATAATGATTACCTGCTGAAATGAATCCTCAAACAAGGTTTTCCGTGAGACTGTAATTTTAATGTGCTGTGGCATCGACAGTTGCTAAGAGAGAAGAAAACATAAAACACACACAAATACTTGACCAAAAAAACACGAATGCTTGGTGTGCTAGCAAGAACATTTACTTTATTTTATATGTGTAATACAAGAAAAAGTAAAACAGTATAAAAGTTTGCTTTGCTGGGAAAATCAGAAAGCACATACCTGACACCAGAACCTGAAGTATTGCACTTTGGCTTTAAAGTCCCTGACATAGGTTATCTGTGGTCCATTCTCACTGTGGGAAAAAAAAACGCAGGAACATATTGCCCAATTTATATCTTGTGATACCCCAGACTTGCATCACTTGACATCTCATCTGATATTACACCAATCGCTGATTTTAAATGTTTCAGGCCTGTGCTGATCGACAGTCTTTACATTTACAATTTGTTGAGTTAGCCTAAACTAAAGAAAACTTTGGAAATACTCAGTATGGTTTCAGTTTGTAAGGACTTAAAAAACAAACAACAAAACAAAACCAAAAAAACCCCTGATCATAATTCCTCTGGATGCCATGGATGGCCTCTAATCAATCAGAACAACAAAACATAATGTAGAACTGAGCAACAGAGAAGTGTGCATAGACTACAGGTGCAGAGTTGGCACTCATAGAATTAAAGCCATGACAGATAAAACTGTGAACCAACCAAAAATGAACAGGAGGGGAGCATGCACATTCTGCTAATGCTAATGAAACATGAGCTTTTAGATTTGTATGATTCCCAGACCACAAAAGACCGTCTCAGTTAAATGATACTGATAAAAATAAAACTGCTGGCATAGGGTAAGTGTTGTAAAATGTTGGATGAGCTACAGATTATTTTCCATTGATTAATCAAGTACTCAAATAAGATGCTAAATCAATGAAGTCATGCTATAGTTGTAAGTGTCTAATTCAGTTTTACAATGGACACAGTGTAGTGTAGCTTTTGTTTGAAATTGTCCCAAGCTAAGACGTTTTTTCCCCTTTTCCTGCACCCTTGCTATTTGCTCTCTCTTCTTCCCTGGCGCCACCAAGTCAAGTCTGCTACATGCAGGCTGATGTAGCGGAAGCATGATGCAAGATTGTAATAATCACAGTTACCACTGAACAGTAGTTGTTTAAATTAAATGAACCACTGAGGCAAAGAATCTGTATCAAGGATTTCTGTAATGGAATTATTCCAGTTACTCAATAAATTGTTGCAGCCCTACAATATGTTCTCTACTTCCGTGAGTTGTATGTAATTTTAACAGCAACTTACAGTGAGGATTTCCCTGTGCGAGGGTCGATGTAGGTTGTCGTTCGCCTGTTGTGGTCTACAAAATAGGGAATACCATCCACAGTGAACCTCATCTCCCAACCCTCTGGCAGAGGCTTGTCATTCAGCAGCCTGGAAAAAGTCAATTAAGTATAAGAAAATCATGAAACCATCAAAAGGATTTAAATGTGAAATGGGTGACGGTGTTGACTCTCCTAACAATTCTCAAAATAGTAAAAAGAACTCTCTGCACTTCAATTTAAGCTATGGACAATATCTTCATCTATGCCATCCTTATCTCTTGACTACACAATTTTATTGGCAAAGTCATGTCCAGTGTTAACAAAATATTGGTTTTGTTATTAGCTATTTTTTGGTTTCATGTAGGACTGTATTTTTTAACAAAGTAATCAGGATAGTTTGCTTTTCCTGAGAGTAACTTTGATACTGCTCCAATAGTCTGTGGTGATATTCCTTTCTATTTAGTCTAAAAATACTTGTTAAATTATTTTTATATGTCCAACATTTTGTTACTGCTTCTTGCTTCTATACAGTACATTTCTCTTTTTACATGCATTTGCTATTCCTTTTGGAATCCATGGCTTACATCACAATCTTATTTTACTACACATCAATTTTCAATTAAGTATCAGAGGAAATAAGGCACTGAAAGAAGGGCCAGAGCTTTCTCTATTTTCTGAGATGACTTCGGTCCTGTTATAGCTGATTTCTCACTTCCCCCTTACTAAGATTCTAACATATTAGAACCCCGTATTGCAAAACAAAAGTATAGCCGTGCCACCTAACACTGGCAGATTCAACTGCATTCAGTATGGCAAAAGAATGACAGTGTATCACTATCAGGGTGCACACATCAACACACACACTCACCCCTGAGTCCTTGGATCCTCCCACTGTGTCGTCCGAGTTGGATGATGTACAAAATACACTCTGCCATTGGTGTCAGTTCTCTTTTCTTGTGGGGAAAAAGTAACACAATTTTATACAGTCAGCATTTCATTAACTACAGCTAAAATGCTTGTCTGATCTTGGTACTTACCCCAACCATGAGGCAGAGGTCCCAGTGGGTCAAACTCTTTATTGGTCGTGGCTGCAAACTGGTCTTGGAGCTAAGCCAGAATGAAATAGTGACACGTCAGTTCTTAAAAAACAAACGAAGAAAAAAACAGTATTTTTTCATTTTCTGTTTAAACATAGTTCCGATTTATAAACAAGCAAGGAACTCACCTCGTGCACTTGTTACAAGTGGGTACTAATATTTTGAAGCGTTTTAACCATGTGACTTTAACCATACTTTCTGGATCATACAGACTCATATAGAGCCAGTCTTGTTTACAGTCTTATGTGACAAATAAAAGCTTTTAAAAAACTTCAATACAAGACTTATTCATACCTTGTTTTGCTTGAGTATGAGAGAACAATGACACCTCAGTCTCCTCAGTAAACATACAAATTGGATTTACTTATATCAAACCACTTTGAAGGCCTCTCATGTCTAATGTGAAGGTTACACAGTAGGAAGTAGAAACTGGAACCCTCAAATCCTCATTCATTAGAGTATGTTCAGTGGTTAAAAATGAAAATGTTTTCTCACTCAAATTCTTCTCTTAGAAGTGAACATAAACATACAAAAATACATACGAAAAGCAGAGATATGATGGAATGATCAGCAGTGAAGCTGTCACAAATCCTTTTTGTCATTACGATAAGCACAAAAAAATATTTGACACAGGATTTTGAATTTTGCCACAGTGATAGATCTCCACTTAGACTCATTAAATTTCCAGCCAATTTGAAAATACGGATTGGCCATCAGGTGGCGTTTTCCATAAAATTTTACATTTTTAGTCATATCTCTGTAACTATACGTCCCATCTGCACAAAAAAAATCCCCACTTTATCATGAGATCATATATTTTCATGGTGACACCATGTTGTGTCACTATTGTCCTCTGCTTTTGCTGTAGTTGAAATTGATAAAAAATATTCAGGGATATGGAATCAGTTCTGCTGCTGCATATGTTGGTTCTTAATGGTCCAATTTGAATTAAAAAAACAAAAGCAAACTGACTATGGCATCTTTCTTCACATCACATCAAGTGGGGTCAGGTCAAGGCAGCATTCATAAAGAAATTGGGGCTTTTCAGGGATAGACCTTTAGTAGTCACATGGCAACCACAGGGAGCTAGTTTGTGCATGATGTGGTAAACAACATCATACACAACTTATTTCGTATTAGCAGGTCAAAAATTATGTCTGGGTAGGATGTTTAAGGAAATCAAAAGAAATATTCAAACTGTGTTTATGTGTAGTGTGCAGCTTATTCAATGATGTTCTCACCCCATAAATGAACCTCTGATTAAACTGCTGCATGGCTCCCTGGAGCTGGCTACGCTGGTGCTGCCATTCTTCATAGTTACGCACTGACTCCTGTGTGGGTCTTTGCCACGTAGTAGTTCGGGTTATGTGGTCAACATAGTAAACTCTACCCATTGGATCCACTCTGCGCTCCCACCTGCATAAAAGGAGAGTAAAAAAGGCAGTGTAGAGTTAACACTGTAGAGTTTGCCAAGAATTCCTTACTATATATTAAAATAAAAAATGCATCTAACTTCCATGACTTCAGATTTATAAACCATAGCTCCTCTACATTCATGGTAAAAGTGATTATAAATTATGTGTCATGGATAACTTTGTGGTACTGAATCCACAATACTACAACTATGTTAGTATTTATAACATTAAAGATGAATCGAGGGTTTAGGTACCCTGTAGGCAAAGGTTCAGGTCTATCCCAGGTTGTCCTTTTTTCAATGTGGTCAACATAATATACCCGTCCATTCTGGTCCACTCTTTGCTCCCACCTGTATTGGGGATCCAAATGATATTAATTAGATTAGTAATAAGCATGAATGAGGCGCAAGAGAACAAAATGTACCAAGTGTTGCCCTTTACCCTGGTGGCAAGGGGCCATTGTTTATGGGAGTGATTCTTGGAGTTGCTGCAGGCGGAGCTGTGGCGGCAGATGACCCTGACTTGGGAACACTTGCTGTCTGTGAAGAACTTGATGTTGCTGCTCTTGAATTCGATTCATCCTGCTGATCTGAACACCCACTAGCTGACGCCTGAGAGGAGCCCTCAGAAGCTGGGCCTTCACTGAGTTCACTAGGGGAAGAGCTGCTAGAAGAAGCTATAAAGAGGAATAATGCAATAGTAGAGAAGAGAACTTTTAAGTCTGTGAATAAATTTGCAAAGGTGTATTTGCTTTGACTGCAGTCAGTATTCAGTCAAAGAAACTGTATATGAAAGAAAAATCAATTTTACATTAGATGTGAGACTGAAATCACTGCTATGGGGTATATGTGAGCTACTGTTAACACTATGAAGACTTTGATGTCTCATGCTTTTCCTACATGGTGAGACTGCCGGTTTCTGTGGCATAGGAGGAGGTGGCCGAGCAGGTCTAGGAGGACGTGATGCAGTGGAGCCCCCTGGAGACCGGGAAGGAGAACCTGTACCATTGACAGCATGACTATTAGGTACAATGACCCACTCATCTGAGTCACTTGAGGGAGATGAGTCTCTGCTTGACCTACAAGTACAAAATGATTATGAGCATTTTTCCAAAACAAAAAAAATACAAAATTGAAAATGTATTTTCATCTTACAAAACCAGTGACCAAATATTTGAATGCAAAAGCACGTTCAGAGCTTTAATGAAAAGTTTACTAGACCTGTGGCCAGTGACTCCATTCTGCTTTGCATTTCCATTTGGAAGAGCAGCTAGAAAGAAAAGGCAAGTAAGAGACAAAACTTATGAGAAATAATTCAGGATGCTACAACTAAAGCTTGCCAGACAGAATTTAAAAAACTGTATACTAACCCAACTAAGATGCTGTGGCATGACCTAAAAAGGCTGTTCAATCACAACATCCCAGAAATATTGTTCAAGTGAAATAGTTTTGAGTGGAAGAATCTCCTAAGATTCCTCCTCATCACTGTACAGGTCACATAAGGACCATGAACTTTTTGCTGATAAAGGAGCTGTTATGAGTTAATATATTCAAGAGTTTATACTCGTTCCATTAATGAGTTTTCATGTTCTAGCATTGCTACTGTAGCCAAGATAGTATGATGGGTTCATATGAGCATGGTCTCTTACTTTGTTCTCTCTCTGCCAAGCCAAAGGTTTCTGCGTCTACCTGCAAGCCATCCAGACAAACTGACAAGTCACCTACGAGATCCTGGGGGTCTCTGTCAGAGCAGAGCTGCAGTGTCTGAACCACCTCACATACTAAGGGGGTACAGAATATAGTGTTAAGCACACACTGTATTTACAAGACAGGAAAACACACACATTAGCACAACACAAATTAATGAAAACAGATACTAACCCAGCACTGAGATAATAAAACAGTTCCTGTAAACACAGATTGTGCTCATAAGATCTGTTATTAAAATAAAAAATATACTAAAAAATGATTTCTTCAGGTGAGCACTGATGTCTGATTGTTAATAAAAAACTGAATTCAAAGGTAGTGTTACCATTTTTAGCCCTAATAGTAAGAGTATGGGACTTTAAAAACAGCATGGAGAATCAAAAGCCATGAGCAACAAAAATCTTAAACGCTTTAAAATGACAGACAAGCAGCTCTAACACAGAATATGGACCAGACTGTAATGTCACATGTTTTTATGCATGCTGACCGGGTTTGAGAGGAACCATTGTATTATGTTATAAACTCACTTCAAGTACAGACAAGGTCATGCAGTGTACAGGAGCTACAGAGTGTGCCACATTTACCAAACATATCATGTAGTCAACAGACAAAGACACACAAAATGAATTCAGGAAGTGAGCTTAAAGAGGATCTAACTTATCATGAAATAAATCATGCAGTGGCAGCTTTTTCCTCACTACCATTTAATATTCTGCAGACTCTGAGAGCCTAGAAAGATTAAGATGCATACTCATTCCTTAGAAGATATTTTCCATAACCAAGGTTGGTATAAAAAAAAATAACAGTACAAGCAAACTCAAGTATCCTTGTGCTACAACATGTTCACAGCTGTCTCATGGCAATAAATGGAAAAGGGAACTTTTTAAACTCAAACAAAGAAAAAACACTCAGCAAAACAATAGAAAACTCACATTTCATGTCATTAGCCTTAAGGGTCTTGCTTATCTCCAGTGTGGCTATTCCCAACAGGATGTCTGCCTTGAGTGTCTGATGGCTCCAAACACGAAATATGAGCTTGCTGAATGGAGTTACAATTCTGTAGAATGGTAAGAAAATGTATGGAACAACATCAGAGAAAATGGTTGGGATAACCTTTATGACTGCTAAGGATTTATGTGAAAACATCAAGCAGTGATGATTTTGGTATTCAATTTTTTTTCCCAAATACAGAGGAGATCCACATTATGAGTCTATGGCTTGTAATTCACTACTGCCTTATACACTGCCCGGCCAAAAAAAAAGTCGCCACCTGGATTTAACTAAGCAAACAGGTACAAGCCTCCTATTGGATAATTACTGCATGGGCGATTATCTTTCAGCTGGCAACAAGTTATTTAATCCCAACTGGTGCAATGAGTTGCTTCTCATTTCTTAAACAACCATGTCGAAAGACACATCCCGTGGTCGTGGAAATGATGTTAGTCTGTTTGAGAAGGGTCAAATCATTGGCATGCATCAAGCAGAGAAAACATCTAAGGAGACTGCAGAAACTACTAAAATTGGGTTAAGAACTGTCCAACGCATTATTAAAAACTGGAAGGATAGTGGGGACCCCTCGTCTTCGAGGAAGAAATGTGGCCGGAAAAAAAATCCTGAATGACCGTGATCGGCGATCACTTAAATATTTGGTGAAATCAAATCGAAGAAAAACAACAGTAGAACTCAGGGCTATGTTTAATAATGAAAGTAAGAGCATTTCCACACGCACAATGCGAAGGGAACTCAAGGGATTGGGACTGAACAGCTTTGTAGCCTTAAGAAAACCACTAATCAGTGAGGCTAACTGGAAAAAAAGGCTTCAATTTGCTAGGGAGCATAAAGATTGGACTCTGGAGCAATGGAAGAAGGTCATGTGGTCTGATGAGTCCAGATTTACCCTGTTCCAGAGTGATGGGCGCATCAGGGTAAGAAGAGATGCAGATGAAGTGATGCACCCATCATGCCTAGTGCCTACTGTACAAGCCTGTGGGGGCAGTGCTATGATCTGGGGTTGCTGCAGTTGGTCAGGTCTAGGTTCAGCTCATGTATGTGCTCAAAGAATGAGGTCAGCTGACTACCTGAATATACTGAATGACCAGGTTATTCCATTTTTTCTTCCCTGATGGCACGGGCATATTCCAAGATGACAATGCCAGGAGTCATCA